>JAQOWM010000395.1:0-54376 GCA_029041755.1 Resseliella maxima
GTATCACGAAGTCAATTTATTTTTGACTTTTTGTATCAATGAAGTTAATACATATTGGCTTTTTTGTACTATGAAGTCAAAATTAATTGTCTTCGTGGTACAAAAAGCCAATATACATTGACTTTGTGATGGAAAAAGCCAAAATAAATTGAGTTCGTGGTATAAAAAGTCAATATATTTTGTCTTTGTCATAGATCATAAAGTAAAAAAATGATAAATGTATAATAGATCTTGAATATGATATAATAGTCTTGAAAAAGACTGATTTTTTTAACTATTTACCAATTAACATATTGGTAAATAGTCATAAAGCAAATTATTTGCTTCTTCCGGATTCTCATGAGCACAATCATCTTTAAAAAAAAAATTTTGAATATTGCGCGAATGACAGAAACTGATGAAATTTAGATTTACATTATTCTAGCGATACAATGCAATGCATTCTATGGACTTACATTATTCTAGCGATACACTTACATTATTCTAGCGATACATTTACATTATTCAAGCGATACAGTTTTAGTCAAAATTCAGGTTACTCTGAGGTTCTCCGTCGGCCGATAGCAAAAACATCAAAACTTTGAAGCTCTGCTATTTTAGATGTTTTTGCTATCGGCCAACAGAGAACCTCAGAGTAACCTGAATTTTGACTAAAACTGTATCGCTAGAATAATGTAAATGTATCGCTAGAATAATGTAAGTCCATAAGAAATACATTGCATTGTATCGCTAGAATAATGTAAATCTAAATTTCATCAGTTTCTGTCATTCGCGCAATATTCAAAATTTTTTTTTTAAAGATATATCAATGATTTTCAGGTTACTCTGAGGGTCTCTACATTACAATTCTTACACCTATTTCAACCAAATTCAAATAAATTTGTAAATTTAAATATGCAAGCATTCGTTAATATATAAATCGTTATATTTGATAAAAACTTTAAGTGGAGGTGGTATTCAACATGAATTGAAATTTATTTCAAAAGAACATTTCATTTGGGTAATAATTCAAATTGCAAAATGAATCGTAATTTGTATTTTTATTATTTTTGTTTTTTTTTTTTTTTTTTTTTTTTTGCTCAAATTCACGCGAAAATTTTTACCGGTTTCACTTTCAGTGACTTCTTCACTGGTTTCCTCATTACTTCCATCGGATTCATCATTACAATTGACTACGTTGAAGCCAACACATATTGACTTTTTGTATGACGAAGTCAATTTATTTTGACTTTTTGTATGGCGAAGTCAATTTATTTTGACTTTTTGTATGACGAAGTCAATATATTTTGGCTTTTTGTATGACGAAGTCAATTTATTTTGACTTTTTGTATGGCGAAGTCAATTTATTTTGACTTTTTGTATGACGAAGTCAATTTATTTTGACTTTTTGTAACACGAAGTCAATATATATTGGCTTTTTGTATGACGAAGTCAATTTATTTTGACTTTTTGTAACACGAAGTCAATATATTTTGGCTTTTTGTATGACGAAGTCAATTTATTTTGACTTTTTGTAACACGAAGTCAATATATATTGGCTTTTTGTATGACGAAGTCAATTTATTTTGACTTTTTGTATGGCGAAGTCAATTTATTTTGACTTTTTGTAACACGAAGTCAATATATATTGGCTTTTTGTATGACGAAGTCAATTTATTTTGACTTTTTGTATGGCGAAGTCAATTTATTTTGACTTTTTGTATGACGAAGTCAATTTATTTTGACTTTTTGTAACACGAAGTCAATATATATTGGCTTTTTGTATGACGAAGTCAATTTATTTTGACTTTTTGTAACACGAAGTCAATATATATTGGCTTTTTGTATGACGAAGTCAATTTATTTTGACTTTTTGTAACACGAAGTCAATATATATTGGCTTTTTGTATGACGAAGTCAATTTATTTTGACTTTTTGTATGGCGAAGTCAATTTATTTTGACTTTTTGTAACACGAGTCAATATATATTGGCTTTTTGTATGACGAAGTCAATTTATTTTGACTTTTTGTAACACGAAGTCAATATATATTGGCTTTTTGTATGACGAAGTCAATTTATTTTGACTTTTTGTAACACGAAGTCAATATATATTGGCTTTTTGTATGACGAAGTCAATTTATTTTGACTTTTTGTAACACGAAGTCAATATAT
The DNA here is from genome assembly GCA_029041755.1 of Resseliella maxima. NCBI lineage: Eukaryota > Metazoa > Arthropoda > Insecta > Diptera > Cecidomyiidae > Resseliella > Resseliella maxima. Next base: position 2,153 of record JAQOWM010000395.1, read on the forward strand.
ATTGGCTTTTTGTATGACGAAGTCAATTTATTTTGACTTTTTGTATGGCGAAGTCAATTTATTTTGACTTTTTGTATGGGTCATTATTTTGGTTTTTGTATGAGAAGTCAATTTATTTTGACTTTTTGTATGGCGAAGTCAATTTATTTTGACTTTTTGTGGGATTTTTTTGCTTTTTGTATGACGAAGTCAATTTATTTTGACTTTTTGTAACACGAAGTCAATATATATTGGCTTTTTGTATGACGAAGTCAATTTATTTTGACTTTTTGTATGGCGAAGTCAATTTATTTTGACTTTTTGTAAACGAAGTCAATTATTTGGCTTTTTGTATGACGAAGTCAATTTATTTTGACTTTTTGTAACACGAAGTCAATATATATTGGTTTTTGTATGAGAAGTCAATTTATTTTGACTTTTTGTAAGAAGCAATATATATTGGCTTTTTGTATGACGAAGTCAATTTATTTTGATTTTTGTGTTTTTGGCTTTTTGTATGACGAAGTCAATTTATTTTGACTTTTTGTATGGGAGTAATTTATTTTGTTTTTGTATGACGAAGTCAATTTATTTTGACTTTTTGTAACACGAAGTCAATATATATTGGCTTTTTGTATGACGAAGTCAATTTATTTTGACTTTTTGTATGGGAGTAATATATTTTGACTTTTTGTATGGCGAAGTCAATTTATTTTGACTTTTTGTATGGCGAAGTCAATTTATTTTGACTTTTTGTAACACGAAGTCAATATATATTGGCTTTTTGTATGACGAAGTCAATTTATTTTGACTTTTTGTATGGCGAAGTCAATTTATTTTGACTTTTTGTATGACGAAGTCAATTTATTTTGACTTTTTGTAACACGAAGTCAATATATATTGGCTTTTTGTATGACGAAGTCAATTTATTTTGACTTTTTGTATGGCGAAGTCAATTTATTTTGACTTTTTGTATGACGAAGTCAATTTATTTTGACTTTTTGTAACACGAAGTCAATATATATTGGCTTTTTGTATGACGAAGTCAATTTATTTTGACTTTTTGTATGGGAGTAATTTATTTTGATTTTTGTAGACGAGTCATATATTTGGTTTTTGTTGAGAAGTCATTTATTTTGACTTTTTGTATGGCGAAGTCAATTTATTTTGACTTTTTGTATGACGAAGTCAATTTATTTTGACTTTTTGTAACACGAAGTCAATATATATTGGCTTTTTGTATGACGAAGTCAATTTATTTTGATTTTTGTTGGGAGCATTTATTTTGTTTTTGTATGAGAAGTCAATTTATTTTGACTTTTTGTAACACGAAGTCAATATATATTGGCTTTTTGTATGACGAAGTCAATTTATTTTGACTTTTTGTATGGCGAAGTCAATTTATTTTGACTTTTTGTACACGAAGTCAATATATATTGGTTTTTGTATGAGAGTCAATTTATTTTGACTTTTTGTATGGCGAAGTCAATTTATTTTGACTTTTTGTATGACGAAGTCAATTTATTTTGATTTTTGTAACAGAGTAATATATATTGGCTTTTTGTATGAGAAGTCAATTTTTTTGATTTTTGTAGGGGTAATATATATTGGCTTTTTGTATGAGAGTAATTTATTTTGATTTTTGTGGAATATATATTGGTTTTTGTATGGGATTTTTTTATTTTTGTGCTTTTTGTTTTTGTGAGAGCAATTTATTTTGACTTTTTGTAAAGAGCAATATATATTGGCTTTTTGTTGCCGCGAAGTCAATTTATTTTGACTTTTTGTATGGCGAAGTCAATTTATTTTGACTTTTTGTATGACGAAGTCAATTTATTTTGACTTTTTGTAACACGAAGTCAATATATATTGGCTTTTTGTATGACGAAGTCAATTTATTTTGACTTTTTGTATGGCGAAGTCAATTTATTTTGACTTTTTGTACACGAAGTAATATATTTGGCTTTTTGTATGACGAAGTCAATTTATTTTGACTTTTTGTAACACGAAGTCAATATATATTGGCTTTTTGTATGACGAAGTCAATTTATTTTGACTTTTTGTATGGCGAAGTCAATTTATTTTGACTTTTTGTATGACGGTAATTTTTTTGATTTTTGTATGACGGTAATATATTTTGATTTTTGTATGAGAGTAATTTATTTTGATTTTTGTATGGCGAAGTAATTATTTTGATTTTTGTATGAGAAGTAATTTATTTTGATTTTTGTAACAGGAATATATTTGGCTTTTTGTATGACGAAGTCAATTTATTTTGACTTTTTGTAACACGAAGTCAATATATATTGGCTTTTTGTATGACGAAGTCAATTTATTTTGACTTTTTGTATGGCGAAGTCAATTTATTTTGATTTTTGTGTTTTTGGCTTTTTGTATGACGAAGTCAATTTATTTTGACTTTTTGTAACACGAAGTCAATATATATTGGCTTTTTGTATGACGAAGTCAATTTATTTTGACTTTTTGTATGGCGAAGTAATTTATTTTGATTTTTGTGTTTTTGATTTTTGTATGACGAAGTCAATTTATTTTGACTTTTTGTAACACGAAGTCAATATATATTGGCTTTTTGTATGACGAAGTCAATTTATTTTGACTTTTTGTATGGCGAAGTCAATTTATTTTGACTTTTTGTATGACGAAGTAATTTATTTTGATTTTTGTATGACGAGTAATTATTTTGATTTTTGTATGAGAAGTAATTTTTTTGATTTTTGTAAAGAGTAATTATTTGGTTTTTGTATGACGAAGTCAATTTATTTTGATTTTTGTAACAGAAGTCAATATATATTGGCTTTTTGTATGACGAAGTCAATTTATTTTGATTTTTGTATGGGAAGTCAATTTATTTTGACTTTGTGGCTTTTTGGCTTTTTGTATGACGAAGTAATTTATTTTGATTTTTGTAAACGAAGTCAATATATATTGGTTTTTGTATGACGAAGTCAATTTATTTTGACTTTTTGTATGGCGAAGTCAATTTATTTTGACTTTTTGTATGACGAAGTCAATTATTTTGACTTTTTGTATGGCGAAGTCAATTTTTTTGATTTTTGTATGGCGAAGTCAATTTATTTTGACTTTTGTAACAGAAGTCAATATATATTGGCTTTTTGTAGACGAAGTCAATTTATTTTGACTTTTTGTATGGCGAAGTCAATTTTTTAGGTTTTTGTATGACGAAGTCAATTTATTTTGACTTTTTGTAACACGAAGTCAATATATATTGGCTTTTTGTATGACGAAGTCAATTTATTTTGACTTTTTGTATGGGAAGTCAATTTATTTTGACTTTTTGTATGACGTATTTTTTTGTTTTTGTATGGCGAAGTCAATTTATTTTGACTTTTTGTATGACGAAGTCAATTTATTTTGACTTTTTGTAACACGAAGTCAATATATATTGGCTTTTTGTATGACGAAGTCAATTTATTTTGACTTTTTGTATGGCGAAGTCAATTTATTTTGACTTTTTGTATGACGAAGTCAATTTATTTTGACTTTTGTATGACGAAGTCAATTATTTTGATTTTTGTATGGCGAAGTAATTTTTTATTTTTGTGGAATTATTTGGTTTTTGTATGACGAAGTCAATTTATTTTGACTTTTTGTAACACGAAGTCAATATATATTGGCTTTTTGTATGACGAAGTCAATTTATTTTGACTTTTTGTATGGCGAAGTCAATTTATTTTGCTTTTTTAAGGTAATTTTTTTGTTTTTGTTGGCGAAGTCAATTTATTTTGACTTTTTGTATGACGAAGTCAATTTATTTTGACTTTTTGTAACACGAAGTCAATATATATTGGTTTTTGTATGACGAAGTCAATTTATTTTGACTTTTTGTTGGGCTTTTTGTTTTTGTATGCGAAGTCAATTTATTTTGACTTTTTGTATGGCGAAGTCAATTTATTTTGACTTTTTGTATGACGAAGTCAATTTATTTTGACTTTTTGTAACACGAAGTCAATATATATTGGCTTTTTGTATGACGAAGTCAATTTATTTTGACTTTTTGTATGGCGAAGTCAATTTATTTTGACTTTTTGTATGACGAAGTCAATTTATTTTGACTTTTTGTATGGCGAAGTCAATTTATTTTGACTTTTTGTATGACGAAGTCAATTTATTTTGACTTTTTGTATGACGAAGTCAATTTATTTTGACTTTTTGTAACACGAAGTCAATATATATTGGCTTTTTGTATGACGAAGTCAATTTATTTTGACTTTTTGTATGGCGAAGTCAATTTATTTTGACTTTTTGTATGACGAAGTCAATTTATTTTGACTTTTTGTATGACGAAGTCAATTTATTTTGACTTTTTGTATGGCGAAGTCAATTTATTTTGACTTTTTGTATGACGAAGTCAATTTATTTTGACTTTTTGTAACACGAAGTCAATATATATTGGCTTTTTGTATGACGAAGTCAATTTATTTTGACTTTTTGTATGGCGAAGTCAATTTATTTTGACTTTTTGTATGGCGAAGTCAATTTATTTTGACTTTTTGTATGACGAAGTCAATTTATTTTGACTTTTTGTATGACGAAGTCAATTTATTTTGACTTTTTGTATGGCGAAGTCAATTTATTTTGACTTTTTGTATGGCGAAGTCAATTTATTTTGACTTTTTGTATGACGAAGTCAATTTATTTTGGCTTTTTGTATGACGAAGTCAATTTATTTTGACTTTTTGTATGGCGAAGTCAATTTATTTTGACTTTTTGTATGACGAAGTCAATTTATTTTGACTTTTTGTAACACGAAGTCAATATATATTGGCTTTTTGTATGACGAAGTCAATTTATTTTGACTTTTTGTATGGCGAAGTCAATTTATTTTGACTTTTTGTATGGCGAAGTCAATTTATTTTGACTTTTTGTATGACGAAGTCAATTTATTTTGACTTTTTGTATGACGAAGTCAATATATTTGGCTTTTTGTATGACGAAGTCAATTTATTTTGACTTTTTGTATGGCGAAGTCAATTTATTTTGATTTTTGTAACACGAAGTCAATATATATTGGCTTTTTGTATGACGAAGTCAATTTATTTTGACTTTTTGTATGGCGAAGTCAATTTATATTGGTTTTTGTATGGCGAAGTCAATTTATTTTGACTTTTTGTATGGCGAAGTCAATTTATTTTGACTTTTTGTAACACGAAGTCAATATATATTGGCTTTTTGTATGACGAAGTCAATTTATTTTGACTTTTTGTATGGCGAAGTCAATTTATTTTGACTTTTTGTATGACGAAGTCAATTTATTTTGACTTTTTGTATGACGAAGTCAATATATATTGGCTTTTTGTATGACGAAGTCAATTTATTTTGACTTTTTGTATGGCGAAGTCAATTTATTTTGATTTTGTGGTTTTTTTGTGGGGATTTTTTTGTGGGTTTTGTGGTTTTTGGTTGTTGGGTTTTTTTGTTTTTGTTGGGTCATTTTTTTGTTTTTGTGGGAATATATTTGGTTTGTTGGAGTCAATTTATTTTGTTTTTGTTGGGGATTTTTTTGTTTTTGTGGTTTTGTGTGGGATTTTTTGTTTTGTGGGTTTTGTTTGTTGGGATTTTTTTGTTTTTGTTGGAGTCAATTTATTTTGACTTTTTGTATGAGAAGTCAATTTTTGGCTTTTTGTTGGAAGTAATTTATTTTGACTTTTTGTATGGCGAAGTCAATTTATTTTGACTTTTTGTAACACGAAGTCAATATATATTGGCTTTTTGTATGCGAAGTCAATTTATTTTGACTTTTTGTATGGCGAAGTAATTTATTTTGGCTTTTTGTATGACGAAGTCAATTTATTTTGACTTTTTGTAAGACGAAGTCAATATATATTGGCTTTTTGTATGACGAAGTCAATTTATTTTGACTTTTTGTATGGCGAAGTCAATTTATTTTGACTTTTTGTATGACGAAGTCAATTTATTTTGACTTTTTGTATGACGAAGTCAATTTATTTTGACTTTTTGTAACACGAAGTCAATATATATTGGCTTTTTGTATGACGAAGTCAATTTATTTTGACTTTTTGTATGGCGAAGTCAATTTATTTTGACTTTTTGTATGACGAAGTCAATATATATTGGCTTTTTGTATGACGAAGTCAATTTATTTTGACTTTTTGTATGGCGAAGTCAATTTATTTTGACTTTTTGTATGACGAAGTCAATTTATTTTGACTTTTTGTAACACGAAGTCAATATATATTGGCTTTTTGTATGACGAAGTCAATTTATTTTGACTTTTTGTATGGCGAAGTCAATTTATTTTGACTTTTTGTATGGCGAAGTCAATTTATTTTGACTTTTTGTATGGCGAAGTCAATTTATTTTGACTTTTTGTATGACGAAGTCAATTTATTTTGACTTTTTGTAACACGAAGTCAATATATATTGGCTTTTTGTATGACGAAGTCAATTTATTTTGACTTTTTGTATGGCGAAGTCAATTTATTTTGACTTTTTGTATGGCGAAGTCAATTTATTTTGACTTTTTGTATGACGAAGTCAATTTATTTTGACTTTTTGTAACACGAAGTCAATATATATTGGCTTTTTGTATGACGAAGTCAATTTATTTTGACTTTTTGTAAGGCGAAGTCAATTTATTTTGGCTTTTTGTATGACGAAGTCAATTTATTTTGACTTTTTGTAACACGAAGTCAATATATATTGGCTTTTTGTATGACGAAGTCAATTTATTTTGACTTTTTGTAACACGAAGTCAATATATATTGGCTTTTTGTATGACGAAGTCAATTTATTTTGACTTTTTGTAACACGAAGTCAATATATATTGGCTTTTTGTATGACGAAGTCAATTTATTTTGACTTTTTGTATGGCGAAGTCAATTTATTTTGACTTTTTGTATGACGAAGTCAATATATATTGGCTTTTTGTATGACGAAGTCAATTTATTTTGACTTTTTGTATGGCGAAGTCAATTTATTTTGACTTTTTGTATGACGAAGTCAATTTATTTTGACTTTTTGTAACACGAAGTCAATATATATTGGCTTTTTGTATGACGAAGTCAATTTATTTTGACTTTTTGTAACACGAAGTCAATATATATTGGCTTTTTGTATGACGAAGTCAATTTATTTTGACTTTTTGTATGGCGAAGTCAATTTATTTTGACTTTTTGTATGGCGAAGTCAATTTATTTTGACTTTTTGTATGACGAAGTCAATTTATTTTGACTTTTTGTAACACGAAGTCAATATATATTGGCTTTTTGTATGACGAAGTCAATTTATTTTGACTTTTTGTAACACGAAGTCAATATATATTGGCTTTTTGTATGACGAAGTCAATTTATTTTGGCTTTTTGTATGACGAAGTCAATTTATTTTGACTTTTTGTATGGCGAAGTCAATATATATTGGCTTTTTGTACGACGAAGTCAATTTATTTTGACTTTTTGTACCAGGAAGTCAAAATAAATTGACTTTTTATATGACGAAGTCAATACATATTGACTTTTTGTACCAGGAAGTCAAAATGAGTTGGCTTCGTGATACAAAAAGTCAATAGGTATTGGCTTCGTCATACAAAAAGTCAAAATAAATTGACTTCCTGGTACAAAAAGTCAATATGTATTGCGAAGCTACTTTTGTCTTCTTTCAAAAGCGAAATGATTACATAATCAGAAACCACCAATATATACTGGCAAACTGAAATATATAAAATATATGGAAGAAAACATTTTTTTTTTTATACTTTTCGAATCACCTAATAAAGGTTTCGTTTTATTATATTTTTCTTTCTGTATTGATGTATTGTATTCATGTCTTTGTGGTACAAAAAGTCAATGTATTTTGTCTTTTTTTACCACGAAGCTAATACTTATTGACTTCATGGTACAAAAAGACAAAGTACATTGACTTCGTAGTTGACTGGAATCAAATTCTTTTCATTTAATTTTTTTTTTTACATTTTCGTGCCGGTTGACGGCGTTTTTGTGTCTCCTTTTCTTTCTCCTTTTCCTCGAAATCGATAATACATTGTTTATCTATGTCTGCTGCTAATACCCAATTTGAATCTTTTTTTGGGTAGTTTACCCATTTCACACGATACCATAGATCGTTATTCAAATCCAAATATTTATCATATATGTATTCCACTTCGTACCGGTTTCCTGCTTCTTCATTTTCTGCTTCTTCATTTTCTGCTTCTTCATTTTCTGCTTCTTCATTTCCTGCTTCTTCATTTTCTGCTTCTTCATTTCCTACTTCTTCATTTCCTGCTTCTTCATTTCCTGCTTCTTCATTTCCTGCTTCTTCATTTCCTGCTTCTTCATTTTCTGCTTCTTCATTTTCTGCTTCTTCATTTCCTACTTCTTCATTTCCTGCTTCTTCATTTCCTGCTTCTTCATTTTTTGCTTCTTCATTTCCTGCTTCTTCATTTTTTGCTTCTTCATTTTCTGCTTCTTCATTTCCTACTTCTTCATTTCCTGCTTCTTCATTTTCTGCTTCTTCATTTCCTGCTTCTTCATTTCCTGCTTCTTCATTTTTTGCTTCTTCATTTTTTGCTTCTTCATTTCCTGCTTCTTCATTTTCTGCTTCTTCATTTTCTGCTTCTTCATTTCCTGATTCATCATTTCCTGCTTCTTCATTTCCTGATTCATCATTTCCTGCTTCTTCTACTTCTACTTCTTTCCCTTCTGCTACCCGTTTTTCTTTTTCTGTTTCTTCTACAAATGACGATGATGACGATGATGACGATGATGACGATGAATAACCTGGTGATTCACCAACGTAAAATATTATTGATTTTTTTGGTCTGACCTGAGTTCGTCTTTCGCCCCTTTTATTATTTAACTATAGGTATAGATTTTTTTTTGTGTTTTTTTTTTTTATATGCAAACACATATAATATCATTTATTTTACGTTTATTACGTAATTCAAGTATAGAATTTAACATTATTTGCAACAAAGCAAACAAATTTACTTAAAAAAAAATGAGATGTGGCAACTTCGAAGCAATCATGTATTATTTACAAAGTTATATGTAGGAAAAGTCTCGTAAAAGAAATCAAACCGTCTCCGCTATATAACTTTCAACATTGATTGCGTTCCCAAATCCAATGAATTAATAGTTTGACAACACAGATCTTAATGGAAGAGAGTATACAATAAAATATAATTTTAGTTTTTAGTTCAGTTGAGCTAAGACACCACAATGGAATAGACGTTCGTATTTTTTTTTTCACACACATACACCTGTTCCATTCACTGACTTTCTCAATTCCAGTTAAGAAAATTTATTCTAAACTCATTCACAATAAAAACATACAAATTTCATTGCAATAAGATGGTTGAATTTGTAGGAAAGCGTGGTATAATTCTTGATAATTCGTAATTCGAAATTGCAAAATCCGAATTGTAATTATCATATGGACAATATTCGGAATTTAAGTATAATTTAACATCTGAAATGAGTTAGAGTGTCACGCATAAAAACACCTCGAAATTTTGGGATTTTCATGATTTTTATGTAATCTAATAAATCATGATTAATTAACGGTCGAACTGGAAGCATTTTTACACGTTTTTTGGAGCAGAGTTTAGATATAATCTAGCCCCACCTTTATGTGGCCTCAAAAATAACCCCTTTCCAACTTTTACTTCCATGGTTTTATTATGTCTAATATTTTCCGCCAATTGTTTTTCCACAATTTTAATATCTCTGGCTGTTTTAACAACGGAAGCTGCTGAACCTGCAATGGTGCCAACAGTAGCCAGTACGGCCAATATTGGTAATATTGGTAAAACCAAAGCAATGAAACGCAGGGCACGTAGTTGTTACTACGCGTTCGAATGTTCTTCGGTAGCCACAAAAATGGATATTCTTTTGGGTGCCATTTTTAGATGTTCGCAGCTTGAACATTCGCGAATAATTGATATAACCATTATATATAGCCGCTATTTATAGCAATTGACTCAGTTTATATCAAGATGCGATTCATTAAACATGCTATTGAAATTACGATAAAAAATTTCGATGAGGTTACTTCTAGTAATACCTCTAAAGAAAAACGTCATGGCCCGCTTTTACCAAATAATTTGCGTTGCATTATCGCGGGTCCATCAAATTGTGGAAAAACCAATTTATTATTTAGTTTATTGATCGAATCAAAAAACGGGCTTAAATTTGAAAATTTATATATTTATTCGAAGACATTAGGGCAAGATAAATATAAGTATTTGGAGAAAATATTCACCCCTATCAAAGATATTGGTTATCATACGTTTTCATCAGTCGATGATGTCATACCACCAAATGAAGCCAAACATAATGAATTATTATCAAAACAACAGAATGAATTATTATCATCATTAGCTGCGGATACTTGTAAGGTTGTAATTCATTTCGATGGAAAAAATTATTCAAGATTAAAAGAACGTCTCATGTACGCAATGAAGAAAGAATAATAGTTTTATGTCACACTGAAAAAGGTGACATACCACTTGGTTTGTTTCCAGTTAATTCACATACAGGAGCTCAATGTGCAATGCAAATTTTTCATTCATTGACCGAAAACAATTTAATACATCGAGTCGTTGGAATGGTATATGATACAGAAAATGTGAATACTGGTAGACTTAATGGAGCATGTGCCTTAATTGAACAGTATTTGGGAAGCGATTTACTTCATCTCATGTGTAGACATCACATCTCAGAAATAATTTTGAAGGATGTATTTCAGTTAATATTTGGAAGGAGTAGTTCAGCGAGAATTGAAACGTTTGATATATTGAAAAAAAATTGGAATCGTATAAAATCGCTTCGATTTTCCTTCTCTCCAATAAATTACGAAGATTTGATAATGGATCCAATAGTTGCTGGTTTTAATATGGAAGCAATTGACACTATCAGCATGCTCAAAATACAAACGTTCCCAGCGACTACGCTGAATTGAATGACCTTGTTTTAAAATTTTTAGGTCAGAGAACTGAAAAATCGTTCAATGTTCCTGATGCCACGAACAATGCACGATGGATGGCACGCGCCATTTATGCACTCAAAACATATTTATTTAGAAAACATTTAGATTTAAATCAGGAACAGTTCTTAATTAGAACAGTTTTGTATGTTTGTTGCATTGATATATACAAAATATTGGAATACTTGTGCAAATACGGTTGACGCTTCAATGATTTGAAAATTATGAAAGAACTTGATATTTACAAAGAAGTAAATTATGAAATTGCAGAGTTAGCTTTAGCAGCACTTAAAAGGCATTTTTGGTATTTGGGTGATGAATTGGTGGCGCTATCATTCTTTTCTGATAAAGCGTCGAATGATGAAAAATTAATTATGACTATATTTGAAGGGTTGGGAGTGAAAGTGGCCAAGAAAAAGTTTTAAGTAAAAGTGTCCACACTCCATACAAAACAGCATGCAGTCGCCTTATAAATTGTACGGAGAGTGGACACTTTTTACTTAAAACTTTTTCTTGGCCTTTTTCACTCCCAACCCCTCATTTATGATACACGCAGTTACAAATAGAACTGAAAATTCGATCAGATACACCACAGAAATCGATGATATTCAAAGCCTCGAATTGAATGATTTTATATCAACAAGATCTTTTTTTTTTGTTTGATCGGTTAGGTCTTGATGGAAACTTCTTATTAGAAAGCCCAGAAAACTGGCATGAAATAAATGGATACAAAAGTGCACAAAAAACTGTTCGCGATTTGATAAATGTTGTCAATGTTAGTGCAGAGCGTGGCCTTCAATTAGGTGCGAACATAATTGGAAATCAACGAGTCACAACTGAAAAAAGACTGCAACAATTTTTAGCAAGCACCTACAAAAAATCATAAAAATAAACATTTATTTGTCACTGAAGTAATCGATTGAATATCATTACAAAATTAATATATTAATACTCATTGTTCAATGTTCACTTATGATCTTCTGAAAACATAATATATGCTCTGTTGAAATGAAATAAAAACTGTTTAAAAATTGAATTGTAATCATTGTAGAAAAATGTGTTGTTTATGTTATCAATTTATTCAAATCACACAAATCGCAACAAAATTTAATGTTGTCAAAACGAAAGCTGTCACTTACCAATACAAATAATACATATTACACATGTTTGTACGGTTGAGTGAGTGAGTGAATCTGTGAGTTCATCTATCAGAGACATTTTTGACGTTTATCATTTTTGTTTGATATTTGCATCGATAGCATCAAAACCGATCAAAACAATCAAGAATTGAAAACGAACAAGGTATTAGCTCTCTTCTCTTTGGACATCGCAATAGAATGGTTGTGTTGCAAAAAAGAAAAAAAAAGTAAATTGAATAAAGGAATAAGTATTCGCTGAGTTGTTAATTTTTTTTTTCTTCGCATATACTATAACCAAGGAAATTAGTTGTAGTCGACACTATTATAATTTCATTTGATAACTTGATTTGGAGAATTTTGTACTAAAATTGAGAAGAAAATTCGTCCAAAGATAATTATCATACAACAGGAATTTTAGAAAGAGATTTCGTTGAGTGTGGACAAAAACCGTAATCTGATATTCACATTGGATATTTTCATCGTTGAAAGGAAGAAAGGTTTCGATGCGATAAACGGTCCCGAACCTGGATTCACGCTGGATAGTTCATCGTTGAAAGATAATGAGTTCGATGCGATAAACGGACCCGAACTTTGATCATTCTGGATAAAAGTAGTACCCACTAAGTCCTATTCAGTAAGTCACTTTCATAAGATTTTGCAAAGAGGGAGCATATTGTAATTCAAAGACCGGAATTCAAGTAAATGAATTATCGCGGCCATAAAATTGTTGAAAAAAGTAAGAGATCATAACAGTGTGTGGAAGTGTGATAGAATTCTATTGACAAAAAAAATCGAATCTCTCAACTGTGTGAATCCAATTATTAGTATTGGTTTTTTCTATTTCGAAAAATTAAGAAATACAGGAAATGAGAAAGAGAAAAACAAGAGAGAGAGTGAGAAGGATAAAGAAAGAAAGAAAGAGAGAATAACAAAAAAATTGGTGATTTGAAAAAAATTCATAGAAAAATATTTTCAACTTCTAATGTAAACAAATACTGAACTTGTGTGTTGTTTATGTTTTGTGTAAACTCACTGTCAAAGCAACCAAATTCAAAACATACAAATTAGAAACTCAATGAATGTCAATAAATAATGAGTCGCTATACAGCCTAGTGTTCAGTATTAGCTCTATATAAATGAATATCGTTATTCCTTGAATCAAAAAGCAAAGCAACGGAAACAGCACATTGCTCACCACGGAATTTTACGCGTTTACATCGATATGTGATTCGAATCCCATTTTCAAATTTGTTACTGATATGCTCAACTTTCTTTGATTAAAAATTCATCGGCGGCTTTTTTGCTCTTGAATGTGGTTTCATGAATCCAATCCTTATGAACTCGACGCATTTTTTGTGGTGGCTAATTTTCTCCGTCATCTTTTTCAATGGAAGATGCGTACAATGCGATCGAATTATTATTGCCAACTTGCTTGAGCGCGCAATTGAAATGTCACATTTACAACCAAATACGCAAATGCTTTGGTATTAGTGCAAACAAATCTGTGATGATAGAATTCCAACCATGGTTGTAAACTTTACAATTTTCGTTGGAAATATGACATTTCAAAACAAATGTTATAGTATTTGCTGTCAAATTAATGTCAGTGTATGTGAGCGGATGCCAAAATTTCTCGTTTTGTTTTGTTCTTGAACCGTCAAAAAAAAAAATTAAAAAAAAAAATAAAAATAAATAAATAAATAAAATTATCATTGGCAATGGGTAATTTTGAGGCTTAAATTTTGTTTTGCTTTTAACTTGCGTTTAATCCACTGAATAAACATTCCAAATTAAAATTGTCATCGCTTCAAAGGCATCGATCATTTACGTACTAAAATTTTCAAATCGGTTTTGAAGGCAATTTGGGTAAGTCACAAATTGATATTTTTACGTAATAATCGTACTATTTATGTTCGACAAATGGCCATGCTAATGATATACAATTTGCATATGAACAGTTGATAATGAAAATGTTATCCAGAAAAGTTCCGGGTAAAAATGTTATTATTCAATGTATTTGTTGTTGTTTTTTGTATGTTGAATACACTGAATAATAACATTTATACCCGGAACTTTTCGGGATAACATTTTCACTCTTAACTGTTCATATGACATATTATGCAATCGTCATTCGTCTCATATACAATGGGATGAATACAGTGAACAAAGATTCAACTTTGCTAAACAAAATATATTTTGACTGTAAACACGGGACGGAATCAGCATACTAAGCAAATAAAAAACAAACAACATTCACTCGTCCAGCAGATTTTTTTTCTCTTTTTTTGTCGTGTGTCAAAAGAAAAAAAGTACACACATTTAAGAAAACGTTAAACGTGCAACAAATTCTTTACCCAAAACATTCTTTTATTAAAAATAAATTTTGTTTTGTTTTGAAAATGAATATTATTCTGTCATTGCTCAAAAATCACTATTAATCATGTTAACATTAGTTAAGTAAGGACACTTAAATCACTTACGCACTGTATGTGAAGTATAAGCGCCTGCATACTGAAAACAGATAACATTTTCACCCGGAACTTTTCTGGATAACATTTTCACTCTCAAATGTTCAATTGTCATCATCATTGTAAGAAAAGTTTATTTTAAGTATATTTTGAATACACAGTTGTATTCGAGAGAAAACACTGATAAATGTTCATTTTCAACTCGAAACAAATAAGAAATAGTTGAATGATGATTTTTTTTTTTTTTTAAAAAAAATTTTTTGGCTTCGCAAAAAAACTTTGGTTGCGAATTGAAAAAAAGAATTATTCGTACTTAATATCATATACTTAATTTTCTTCATGCATTTGGAGTTGCACAGTGTCAAACGGACACTTGTTGTCGACTTTTACACACCAACGCAGCTTAATGACGGCATAATATAAACAATCTCTGTTCATGAAACAGCACCCATAAAAGAATAAAAGAAAACACTTTGCATTAGAGTTGTAAAAAAGGAACACGTATTTTCGACCGCTTATAAAACCGTTTGGTAAAAATAAAAATTATGACAATTTGACTCAATTTAATGGAAATTACTCTCTGGTAAACACGAAATTTTGGGTAAACTCCTAGGGGCAATCATGTCCAACAAATCTTGCAAATCATGCGAGTCATTGAGATTCGTACGAATCTTCTACGAATCTCAGTTTGATGTTTGTGCTATTTACAATGTAATATTACTTAGGCTTTTACAGTGTGTTGTGTATGCAAAAATATAAAATGGTATAACATATTAATTTAAACCGGGAATTTTATTTCAATATTTATTGTGTGTTTGTGATTTTTAGACAAATTTAATTTCGGAAATAGAAAAGATTTCCCAGAAGTTTTTCCACCTGATTTAAAGCAAATTTTGAAAGAATGTTGTTTCCACACCGAATCATCTTTGTTGCAATTGATACTGAAGTGATTGCTATAGCAACAGAGAAATATTAAAATATGATTCGTATAAATATGTACTGTGATTCGAATCTCTACGAGTCTTTGCATGTAATTTATATAGATGCATGTACGAATCTCTGTTACGCGTAACGAATCTTACGAGTCATTTTATGTATAGTATGAAAAAGATTCGAATCACAGAGATTTGTGCGAATCATTCAAGATTTTTATGGACATGAAAGCCCCTAGGTAAACTCTCATAGAAATTTGATTTTTTATGAAAAATCTTTTCAAAACAAAAAATATTCAAGGCAAAAAAAATTGTCCATATTGATTGGACACATATAAATATGAATCAATTACACAACAAGATAAGACATTTGAATTTCAATGAATGCGACAACAATATGAAACAAAAGATAACAATGATCGAAAATCAAACTGGAAAATGGTCGTAATTGTATCAGATTCTGTTTAGTGTGCTGCTTTAAGCGAATTAAAACCTCTTTTGAATTGCGTACGCATTCGCTCATGTTTGGTTTTGTGCGCGGGTGCCAATATTTTTCATTTTGTTTTGTGCTTGAACCGTGATACTTGTAAATAAAATTGTCATTGACATTGGATAGTTTTAAGGTTTGAATTTTGTTTTGTGTTTTACTTGCGTTTATTCCACGGAATAGACATTTCAAATCAAAATTGTCATCGCTTCATAATTCATCGAACTTGGCAGATCCAGAACTCGATCTTGCTGAAACTCAAGAAGATGTCGATCCCAAAGAAGAAGACATTATTGAGGATTTGTCGTCCGAAAAAAAAGAGAAGGTTAAGGGAAAGAGTAATCATTCTTTGGCAGAGCCAAATCTTGGTGGAAGATATAATGAGGATGGGCAACCCAAAAAGAACACAAAGTTGGAAAGTACAAACAAAACTAAATGGTCAGATGATTATTGGAAAAAGGAATTAGTGAAGAATCCCACCGGCTTGACAAAAAAGCAAATTAAAGCAAAGATAAATTGTGGCTCAATTAAGCCCGGACCTCCACCAAGTACTGTACACGGGAAAAAAAAGAACATCGCTGGCATGGTCTAACGGAATGTGCTACCTTTATGATGATGAAAATGAGATAATAGAAAATTGGTTCTATTGCTGGATTAGCAATTGGATCGTAAACGCAGTACTCAGTGGAGGCACCGGCGTAGTAGGTCATCACTACAAGAAACATTTAAAAACATCTCCATATGTATTTTCCCTCGTGGAATTATCTGCGCTTTTAGCAAATGCCACCAAATTTGGAGAGAACTTCGGATCAATATTGGCAAATGATTCTATTCAAATTTTACCGTGTCATTTGCGTGTGCCATATAAACAGACGGATAAAAAAAACATTTTTTGGACAAATGTTCGTTGAAACAGAAAGTTACATCTACACAAGTAAACACAATACACTTAAATTTACATTTGGAGAAATGTAAACCATTGTTTTCGGGCCACCATGACCGCGCGGTCCAAATTCATTTTGAAAATGAATTTAGGCCGCAAGAAAAAATCATGTTTAAACACGTAGACTATATTTTCATTAGAAACATTAGGACAAAATTGCTGAAGCATTTATCCGAAGATGAAGAAGACAGATCGCCAGCCTCAAGTCAATCGAGTAGTAAAGTTTTAAAATTGCATCTTTGCTGTGTTTGCCTCGACAAAACAAGCCAAGTCACAATGTACCCTTGCGGACATTTGAAGGTTTGTGTAGACTGCTGAACAACAATTGTCGATGGTTTTAACACAAATTTCGCGAACGTGATTTGTAAGAGGAATATCGTCCGAAATTGAAATGCCCCTTTTGTAATACTGCCGTTAAACATTATTTAACCAAGATATTTACATGAATTTTGTATTGATAATCAAATTATTATCGAAAATGGTTAAATTTAATAAAAGTTTTATTTTGGATAAAAATAATATATTAATAATAAATGCAAATTTGGATTGTGTATTTGACTTTGTGTTTCTGACTTGTAAAAAAAATTGTTTTTCACTGCGCCATTAAGAATTTTCGTTTAAGTTGTGTGGGTGTAGCGGACAAAATTCATTTCATAAATGAAATTAGACCGCAATTGAAAGTAGAATTTTGTCCGCGCGGAAAAGTTTCATTTTTCACTGGCGGTCAAATTTTATTTGAACAGTTTAAAGGAAAAACGTTATGTAGAAAAGTTGCGCGGAAAAATTTTGTTATTCAGTGTATTTAGTACACAAAAAACAACAACAAATACATTGAATAACAACATTTTTCCGCGCAACTTTTCTACATAACGATTTTCCTCTAAGCTGTTCATTTGTGAAATGAATTTTATCTGCGCGGACAAAATTCTTTTCAGAAAGGAGGACAAATTTCATTTCCAAAAAAGAATTAGGACTGCGAGGCCAAAATTCTCATCTCGCAGCGGTCTAATTTTTTTTCTACATTGAATTTTGGCCGCAGCCGAAAATTCATGCGCGGACAAAATTCCATCCACCAATTTTCATGTGGTACGTTAAGTTTAACATATTTGTATACTCAATTATTTAAGAATTATGTTTGAGTAAAAACAAAAAAATTATTAAATTAAACTCAAATTATTTTTTTTTCGGCATAAATTCCCTTTTTATTTATAGCAAAATAGCAGTCGCTTGTGTGATTTAATGTAAGTTTGAAACAGTGTAAACCTAATTAATTTTTGATGATAATAATGAAATAAAAAAATGATAAATTATTACAGAACGAAAAGAGTGTGAGTGCAGAAATATTTACACATATTTTGTTATGATTTTTTCCCTTGAATTTTCTTCAAAAATGCTCCCCATTAGCTCTGTATATATGTATATATGTGTGTTTTTATATACAAATTAATTGACATTATCACTGTGACATTTTGAAAGCACGGAGTATCATTACATTTACACCAAAGAAATCCGTAACTTTTGAAAAACACCTTTGTAAAATTATCGATGTTTATATTCATTTACAGTGACAGATGAATGCGCATTATTACAGCATGTAATCATTACTTCGTTCCGTTTTTTTTTAAATATTGTATGTTCTTAATATACTTTCTTTGCATACTTGAATTTGTTTTGAATATTGGTTCTTTCCTCCTCGGTGTTTTTTTTTTTTTTAATTTGGTGATTAATTTTGTGTGTTCTCTATTCTTCTTTTCTTGGGCTGTTGTCTAATTTTCCTTTTTCTTCGCGAATTTCGTATTTTTTTGTTTTTGTATTTTCCAATGTTTTGATTACTTTGAAGAAGTATAGTTTTGCTTTTCTTCGTAGAATGAGATGTCGTGAAAATCGAATAAGATCGTTCGTTGAGTTTTTGAAAACAATCGCTCCCAAATTTCTTTTGCATGTTGAGCATCTTGCAATATTTCTATGATGTAATTCGATTCGTTGTAGTTCTTTTTGATAGTTTATGAAAATATAAGTTGTTGAAAATAAGTAACTACTAAGAACAATGTCTGATGAGTGGAACAAAAATTTATTGCATTTGCAGAAGTATTCGATATAACTTGAAAATAATGCCATTTTAATTTCCAATTTCCTTTGTTGTAACTTTGATTGAGGAATAGTTTTACTTCTTATTTTTTTGATCGTGGTAAGTACTTTGTACTCCGTTGTTGTTTTTCCTTTAATTTCTTTAAAACTTTGTGAGAATCGCTTCTCCTTTAATTTTTCGTTTGGTCTTTAAATCTTTTGGTCTTTGAATCTTTGGATCTTTGGTTTAAATCTTTAAATCTTTTGAATCATTAGCTTTCTTTATAAGGATATATTTCCTAGTTGAGCTCCCAAATGTGGTATTTATTTTATTAAGGTTACTATATGATTGAACATTATTTGTGAATTGACATTCTTTTATATTATATTTTTGATAGGCAATGCCTACTATTCCATATTTATGTCAACAATTTGTAACACGCCACTCTTTATTGACAACAAAACTCAGTTCTAACAGGTAGAATTTTACTTACAGTAAGTTACAGCTAATTTTGTTGCCATTAATTAATGGCGCTGTACACAAACTGCTCTCTTGATTATAAGTGTACGTGATTTCCAGCTTCATGATCTCAATATGGTCGCTATTTTAGTATCATAAGTGTATTAGTGATTCAACCAATTCACATGCTAGATTCAACATTGTTCAAAAGAATTCGAAGCAGTACGGAAGGCATTAAGCTCTTGTGTAGATAAGTTCATATATAAATTTATTGATTAAAAACTGGTAAATATTTCATTAATCATTATTCGAAAAAAGAAAAATCAAACACACAAAAAATTCTAACCTCAATGTTTATTCACAATGTTTAGTGTCAACGTAATTTAATGCAAAACCCTATAGAATCAAAACTTTGAAGCTTTATAAAGTTCCGATTCTATAGGGTTTTGCATTAAATGACGTTGACACTATGGTAAAGTCTAGTAAGAGCACGTACTATGACATCTGTGAATAAACATTGAGGTTAGAATTTTTTGTGTGAGGATAAGATATAACCCTTTTTCGTAAATTTTTTTTTAATATTCTATTTGATAGTAAACATCCGTGAATTTGCTAAAATTGTTGTAAAAAATACTGTTATTGGAGTCTCATTTGGATCACTAGATTTCACATTATTTAATTGTAACGGAAAAAATGTGCACTGACTATTCCAAACGAAACGGCAAAAATATACGATTTGTCGTTTGCATTTCGTAACGGTGTATAAGCATCGTAACAGCATGAAAGTTCACTGTATGAACATTTACAATTTTGTTTGATATTCATTCAAATTCACGCCGTACTCGCAGAGATGGCGTAGGAGGCAAGGAATTCCTTGGCTAATGCCAATTCGGTTAAGTTCTAATCCTAAAAAGAAAAAATAAGTGGTTATTGTATTAAATTTCCGTACACTAATCTATGGGTATAAAGAGGGCATTTTTTCCGTCACTTCTCTGCTACTGCTATTTTCAATATGTTAAACTTCCAAAAATATTTTTCAAGCTAAAGGTATATTCGTAGGGTTAATTACTACCCTGGGTAGTTCAATTGGCTAGGTTTTTGGTTCTGATAGCAAACAAATTCGAAGAAATTCTTGTTGTTATTTACAGAAGATATAAAAGAGGAAATGACATCGAGAAAATATGTCATTTATATGTATGAGACTCAAAAGCGGATCTTCAGAAACCTAAAGGAAATTATATTTGAAAAAATTTCAGTAAACTATTTTGGGGGATTAGGAAGGATGAAACAAGTTATATATATATATTTCATTGTGTTGCCAAAAGGTTTCCGTTAGAATTACTTAACTTCCTCCTCCTCATTCTCCTTACTAATACCCCTGAAATAGTACACGGAAATCTTTTACGTACACTGTAAAAAACATTTTTACTTTTCCGCACACAACATGTTATGCGTAAAAGTATTGTAATCGCCCAAAAAATTAAGAACACCGAAAAATATTTTTTCTCGTCGTTTTGAACTTTGCTTAGGAAAGCAAAGTTTTTAGCGCAAAAAAAAATCTGATGATGCAGAATTCTTAGGAGAGTTCAGGAATAGAAACGAATTTCTTTTTCAAGGACAATCTCATAGTATGGGACTACTTTAGATAGAGAATTAGTTATTGTTTTGATTATCGAAAAACTTAAAACATGTTATTTTAATATAAAATGTAACGAATTCATAACAGAAATTGGATAAATTGTATGCGTTGGATTTTCAGTGCGGAAAAATTCATTTTACGGATTTAAGACATCTTGTTAACATGTTGTGCCGTCGTGCCGTGCCGTGCCGTGCCGTGCCGTGCCGTGCCGTACCGTGCCGTGCCGTGCCGTGCCGTCTTGTTCCGTCTTGTTCCGTCCAATTTTAAAGCCAACACGGATCCGTACGGACACGGATTGGAGGGAGTTATGTCATTTACCCTCAATTACCATTCTTGAAGCTCGCCTTATTTCCAGCTTCACGTCATTCTCACGATAACCGTATGAATTGTTGTTCTCATCATTTCTTTGCGGTAAATTGGCACTAACAAGCTGAAAAAAAGTAAAAAACAAGACAAATTATTGAATCGTATTTAAAGAATGTTTACCATTGTCATGTTTTTTCAAGTTTAGACACAAACTATACATTCAAATAGTATAGCAAAGTGTACAATCAACCCAAAAATGTTACTCATCCTTTGTTGAACGCTTGCATTGAAAATCGAAAAAAATCAAGTTTTCATTGTGAACCAATACTCACACAGCATAGATGATGTAGTTTATATGAGCCAACACAAATTATTTTTCCAAATCGAATGGGATCGTCGGTGGTAACATAATGCACAAATATCTGGTTCTTCCTCTTCAAATGAATTGTACAATGCCAAATTGCAGGGTTCAGAAGAAGTAAATTTAAAAAATATATATTCCAAAAACATATATTTAAAATTGTTTTTTTTTTTGGTGGCATTTTTTGTGTTTTACAGTGATTTTGTTCTTCGGTATCTGCATAATGATTTTCAATTATTTCCATGTCTGTTTTTTCAATATCGATTTTTAATTCTTTCATGAATGGTATTTTTAAATTTTTCATTTTATTTATTGTTTTTCACACAATTTTTTTTCTTTTACATCTAAATATGTCACATATATATCTTGAATTGTGTTCATTTGTTTATCTTTTACTTCAGTAATTATCATTTCTGTTGTACGTTTCAAAATGTAGTTTCCGTATAGTTCGATCATTGGATTTTCCTTATTGTCATTTCTCTTCATAATTTGATACTTTGCGAGAGTGCCGCACAATACAAAACCAATAATGTAAATGACATTAGGCACCAACATGGAGTGACACCTAACGCGAGAGCGTATACTAATCTGCTTATTCAAGTTTCGCTTTTCGTTCACAATCCACAAAAAATATTTTAATAAAACTCGTTAAAAACAAAATAATTATTATTCAACTTCATAAATTGTTTATGTTTTTCATTTTTATTTATTTATAGTTGTTTAATATTTATTTAAACAAATTAATAGACATAAAATCGTATAGAAATATTAGATATTTTTATGAACGTAACATACAAAGACAATGAAAAACAAAATCGCACAATATCTTGAGTTTTATATGAAATTTATACATGTGAAATCGTGTAAAATCAAGAAAGTAATGAAAAAAAAAATGTTATTGAACATATCGTAGAAAATATCATTATTTATTTTTTTTTTTTTTCAAATAGTACTATTACAAATTCTTGCGAATTTTAGAACTTGATTAAACGTAACACAAAACAAAATATTGTGTATTGAAAGTTCATATTCGTTCATATTACATTGTATCACTTATAGCATATTTTCAGGCGTATGCTAATCGAAAATATTTCAGCTGATCGCTTTCGAGCGCTTAATTCAATTTAATTTAAATATTAAGCAACTGCGATCAACTGTCAATGCGTGTCAATCGGTGTCAATGTTATTGCTCTTTCATTGTCACATTCATAATATAAACAAAGTAATATATGTTTGCAATTGTTCGAACAATTGTTGAAAATATATTGAAAAAAAACATGAAGAAGAAATCAAATCGTATTTTAGAATGTTTTTTGTGCCACATGAGGATAAGAGGCAACAAAATTTCAAATCTATGAAGACATATTCGGTTACATGGGCCGATTGCTCATTGCTATGAGTGTTTAGAATGTGGTATAAAGTTTCAAAGTACCAACAATCTCAAAAGTCATTGGAAGAATAAACATAAAGAGCTAATGGAAGATAATATTACACCCAAAATGCGACTGACAACACGAAAAGCAAAAAGTAAAAAGTAAAACTATTGTTCATCTTCAATAGTAAATATTTGATGTCATTCATTTTTAGCTCTTCGCTCAATCGACGTAATTGGGAAAAATCATACACCAAGCACGGCTAAAAATTCAACTGAAAATAATATTCACACCTCCGCCATCCAGACATTTTACCCAACATTCGGTGAAGCACCTGTTTTTGCTAGGGGGATTTAACTCTCGCGAATGCGTACATTTTTACGAATTTTTCAAAAATTTTGCGAATGCGCTTATGGACATTTGCATAGTATTATCGAATGTTTACGAATTTATTATTGGAGCAAATGCATTCGTAAACATTTGCTAATACCTTGCCTAGGGGCTTACTACTCAAATGTATCATGCGAATCAATGCGCATCCAATACGAATCAAACGTATCATTGCGAATTATTGCGTATCATACATATATTGCGTGTCAGTGCTGTTTGTAATACATATCCCTGTGTATCTGATGCAAATCAATTCTATCTTAAACCGTAACAACTAAACAATGACGATCTTTTTTTCTTTTTACTCATTATTTTGAAGGCAATCAAATGTCAAAAATATTTTTTTTTCCAATACAATTTTCTCACTCATTTTTTTCTACAGTCAAACGAAAACATTTTCACCAAAATAAAAAAATTAAACAGTTTCAATTCAAAATAATAAATCTGAAATTTCTTCTCATTAATATTTCTTTTATTATTATTATTTTTTATTTCTTCTTTGAACTTTTCACATTGCAACTAATATTGCTGTTTAAAATAATAAATCAAATCTGAACAACACAGTTGCAAATAAAATTGAGATTTTGGATACAAGTAATTTATTTTCCCAATTCCCAACCATTAAGATATCTAAAATATATTTTATTTTCATAAATAAAAATTAAACATAAAAACAGATTTAAAAATATCGTTCAATTCTATGTAGCAGCAAAAATAGATAGATAGACAATACAATTATTGATTTCACACTGGTGGCGATTCAGAGAATATAACAAATACATGCATACAATGAAAACAAACAAATCGTCATTTCAAATACCACTCTGACTATGCATCTTCACTAAATTGCCACCAGTGTAAATCATAAATGTATTGTCTGTCTATATCGTGGCTGAGAAATGAAAAAAAAAATCACTTGTTTCACAAGATTCGTTCAACATTTCGAATTTGTTTCGAATATAAACCGCATATCAGTGCTAATCATTGCGAATTATTATAAATCTTCACGTATCATATGCGTATTTTGCTGTAACATGCGAATCATTCGTATAAAATTCGTATTTTTGCATGTAGTAAGCCCCTAGTACCTTGCAAATGTCCATAAGCGCATTCGAAAAATTCGTGAAAAATTCGTAAAAATGTACGCATTCGAGAGAGTTGAATCCCCCTAGTGTTTTTGTTCCGAAATTTGATTCCAACATTAAATCATCTCGCTCAAATTTCGGATATATAGCATTTGATTCAAATTTGCCATCATTCCAACAATTATCTGCCAACATCAAAAAACATAGCTTCTCTTCGTGTGATTTGTTGGTGAAAAAAAATTCAATCCTGTCAAATAATGTGCCTGATATTTTACGTGCAGTCAATCTTGTCAAAAAAAAAAAAAATCCAGTGCGCCTAAATGCTATAGAAGAAAGAAACAATATTCTTGCGCTAAAGAAAATGTTACTTTGGATCCAATTGATTATTTGAATTATGACATGCATTTTGGAAAATTGGGTTATGATGTGTCAAATGATTAATTTTCACTAATTTTGAATTGTATTATTAATTTGTTTTTATAGTTTTCTTACTTTTTGACAAAATTGTGTATTCAACTTGATTCAACTTACACATCTTTTTAAATTTAAATTGATTTATTGCTTCATCAATATATGTATCGTAAATGGAAAATTATGAAACAGAGTGAAATTTTTAAATAAAATGAAAGTCCGTAATGGAAAAAATACTTTTTTTTTTATTTTTTTATTCATTAAAACAAATAAAAAAGCATATATTTCAAAGCGTTTTTATGATTTTTTTTTAAATTTTACTTCGAATCGAAATGTTCATTTGTTTTTTATCTATTATAAAATATGTATATATCTTGGGAAAGAATCTTAAATTCAAATTGACATGTTTCTTTTTCAACCATGCACGTTAATGAACATGAAAATATAAATAAATGCTATGTGAGTTTTTTTTTATTTAATTAAAAATAACTGAAAATTGCTTTGAATTATACTACTTTGAACGAATTTTTGGCAAATTCAGTTGAGGTGGCTGCGAAATAGGTGATGGTAATTATTGTGGCCGACTTTGTACAGAGAAACTTCGTCGAGATGGTTTAGTTCGTCGAATGAGTGCAACTTTGTCCAAACTGCTGTTTCGTTCAATTTTCACTCGACAAATTGTATTGAAATTAAGACGACGCAAAAGTCGAATTTTGCTTCGCGTGACTGAAATGTTTTTACAAATATATTTATTACTAAATGTAATTTGTTTCAATCAGTTTCAATAAATAAAGATAATTTATAAACGGGAAATATTGCTATTAAAATTCGTTTTATTTCCATGAGGTGACGAAATAGCACTATATTTCAATTCGATGCTTTTGATGAAAACAATTTTCATTAACTTACTTCTATTTTCACTAAAAACAATATATTGAAATGGATTATCTGCAATGGTGAATGTTTGCTGTCGACTTATTGGGGGTATAAATATATAATGTCGCATTCGTATCTAACTTCATATCTATCATGGATGTCATTTTTTTGATATTGACAGCTATTTCCATCTTAAAGAGCGTCAAAAAATCTATTAAAAGCCATCTGTCACAGTGAACACAAGTTTATATACAACACTTTTTTATTACGGTGAAAATGTCAACTTTCGTGGTATCAAAACAGCATTTGCGGGAAGTGTTAATTTACTTTTTCAATTTGAAGAAAAACGCATCTGAAGCACATCGTTTACTCACTGAAGCTTATCCTGACTATGCTGTAGACGTTAGAATGTGTCAGCGTTGGTTTACACGCTTCAGAGATGGTGATTTTGATGTCGAAGACAAGGAGCGTGCCGGAAGAGAAAAAAAGTTCGAGGATTGTATGTTCAAATAATACGACCGAGTTATACTGTGTGCGAATGTCAACTGCCTTTATTATTGTTCTCTGTTCACTGACATTTCTGGCTGTCAGTATTGCCAGATGCTACATTACTTTCTTCTTTTTATGTTTGAATGAATTAAAATTAACATAATAAAATGTACATAAGGAAATATATTGGCTGAATATTATCTCTTTAGAGGAAAAGCCTCGTCATTAGTTGCACGTAAAGCAGCAGCTCTTTTCCGGGTAACTGGACCATTGTTTTGCATTTCTTGTTGCTGGGTTTGGCTATGCGTTCCTGCCTCACCTTCTTCTTTTCCGTTTTGATTTGGCTGTAAAAGAAAATAGAAAGGAAAAGAGAAAAAGAAGAAGGAGACGTGGAAAGACGATTTTTCAGTTGTGAGCAGCTGCTCCAACGGCAAAAAAGGAAGGGTTTTTTCCATCGGATTGTTACTGGCGATGAAAAGTGAATCCATTACGATAACCCTAAGCAAAAAACAGCATATGTGAAGCGTGGCAAACGAGCACCATCGACATCGAAGCAAGATATCCACGGATTCAAGGTAATGCTCTGTATTTGGTGGGATCAGAAGGGTGTGGTATATTATGAATTGTTGAATCCGAATGAAACAGTCACTGGGAATCTCTACCGAAGGCAACTGATGCGTTTGAGCCGAGCATTGCGTGAAAAGCGGCCAAAATATGAGCAAAGGCATGACAAAGTGATTCTTCAACATGACAATGCTCGGCCACATGTTGCAAAGGTTGTCAAAACATACTTGGAAACACTCAAGTAATATGTGCTACCCCACCCGCCGTATAGCCCAGACATAGCCCCTTCTGATTACCATTTGTTCCGATCAATGCAGAATCACCTGGCTGATACACGCTTCACTTCTTCTGAGGAAGTCAAAAATTGGGTCGATTTATTCATTGCCTCAAAAGATGAGGATTTCTTCCGATGTGGAATTAGTATGCTACCAGAAAGATGGGAAAAAGTCATAGCTTCTGATGGCCAATACTTTGATTAATGTATTCATTCAATTTGTTTTTCAAATAAATGGTTCTATAAAGCAAAAAATGCGACATTATATATTTATACCTCCAATATGTAAATTTATTCTATGCAAAAATTGAATGTTTTCGTTAAAATAAATGTTACACCAAATCGCACAAAATATAAAACGCGCAGCTTAAGCGGATAAATGAATGCTTATGACATTTGCACTGAATTGCCGCCGATAACCGTATTTTGAACGTGAGCATCTTGCAAGATGCTCAAACAACATTACACAAATTTCAAAGATGTCACTCGTAGTCATATAAGATTTCTTAATATCTATCGGTGTTTTTTTCAACGGTGTAATCTTCAGCGGTGTCAACATTTCCCCCTCTGTTTCGACAAAAACCACGTCTAAAATATGAATATAGTTTGAACGAATGTAGTCACATTTTTATTGGTAAATCAGATGATAATTTTTCATATTTTTAGTTCTATTTTCACTATGAATATTGACTCACCATTGCTATCACCTTCACTATCAACTTCACCAACGCCGTCAGCATCATCACCATCACTTTTCGAGTCAAAACCAATTTCGTTGATACTTGCATCGCCATCCATCAATTGTTTGCCACAAATTTGAACAATTCTATCATCCAACTGAGAAAATACGATGTCGATTGGACCAGCGCCACTTGTATTGAGGTTTTGACGCTTCAATTGGAATTTTTTCTTGGTTTCACTCTTCATATCTGCCCACGATTTTTTCCATTTTGCTATATCTTTCATCGGCGGTCCGAGTTGTTTTAAATTGTCAGCAAATTCTTTCCACTTGAGACTTTTTTTTCGGCTAACGGTCATAAGTCCCCGGACGAACACTCTGTCCGTCCAACTGTCCACCATGATAAGTTGTCGGACATCTTTTTGGCGAACAGACACTTTAAGTGGGCGGACTATCTCGGACAAGAGCGTCGGACGGACGGACGACCCGTAGTGTTTAATGAACTTAAATATTTTCATAGCGGACGGACAGTTGGACGGACGGACAGTTGGACGGACGGACACTTCAATTCATTAGATGGACTCGTAATTGTTTGAGCAAATAGTGGACGAAATGAGTCTGTCCAGTTCACTTGTATATTCGGCTTTTATCAAATACATTTCATTTATACCAAACCATTTGAGGAAATATTTGGTGAACGAAACAAGAAGAAATTCGACTAACTAGACATTTTTTTGTTATAATAATATGAACGAGTTCGTTCAACTTGTCAAATCATATATACCCATTGAAATAAGCAGAATCATTTCTGTGTGAACACTGAAACGAATTAAATTTGTATTCAAAAACAATTTCATATGATGTTAAATTTATTTCCTGTTTAAATTAATCTTCTTCGTCAGTATCTGTGGAGCTTTCGTCACAAGAGTCGATTGAGGGATCGTAATATTCATGAATTTCATCTGAAATAGTATGAATAAAAGTGAAATTTGTAATGATTAATGTAAAGATTATAATGACTCTTAAAAATTGTATTAGTAAAAAAATGCAATAAAATTAATGGGTAAAAATAACTTATGATGATTATCCGAAGCCATAGCTTCCAAAAAGTTTTCAATATCGATGCTTCCTTTATTGAGCATTTCAGTGAACTCTCTTATTTTCTTGTCACGTGCTCTATCTTTTATATGTTTGGATTTAAATTGAGATGACAATTCATCATGGGCTGCGTTGAACATTTCATCTGCTCTTCGACTCTCATGCAATTTTAATCGTTTGACAAACGGAAAGAAATCGCCTCTTTTCACGATAGATCGATTCAAGACTGAGTTAAGAGCTTCCAATGGTGAGATCGTTCTGTTGGTCATATTGGCCTCGGACAAAGAATTTGTCTTGTTCTATAGACCAAATTTATATTATCAATATGAAATTGACTTTACTTTGAAATTGTTAAATGCGTTTACATTTTTCTATATGACACATTCTAATTTTTCATAAGTATGAGAAATGTTTTTGAAATGAAATAATTATTTGCTAAATATTATGTTTCAAGTATAAAATCTGAGTTTTACAAAATAACTATAACCCTAATTGCTAGTCACGGACTTATTCAGGTAGTCTCCAATAATCTCAAATTGAAATAGATTGAGAAAACATACCAATTCGATCCAAAAATCTTCAAAATAATTGAAGAAATTTTTAAATTCTTTATGGAGCCCATTTCTTCGTGCTTCTGCTTTCACAATCTTGAATCCACCAATAATAGACTGTGGGGGCAACAGCGGCAAACTGAGCATTTTTCGGTAAATATTTCTCCCTGCAAGATTATCTTCGATTATTCGATACATATGCAAGCTCATTAGTCGACGACGAATTGCACAGCAATAATGATACCAGCAACCAAGAATAAGCGCCTTTGGATAGCAAACTTCGATCGCTTTTCTCAAACCGGTCCCAAAATCAGCCATGAACTGTGCTGGTTGCAATTTGAATATGTGCCCTTCAATGTATTTGAAAACTCTTTCATAAGAGTCAGCACTTTTGTCAGATATAAGTATGTAAAAAACGGGAAAAGTCTGAGTAAAAAAATTCATTTATTAAAGCATTCATTTCATTCATCAAGTTCATTTATATTCGTTCATACTTCGTTTTTGTACTGAATTGTTATAATGAACAACTGATAATAGCATCCAGCTGGAGTTGCATCAAAAGTTCCATCGACTAAATACATTCCCTCCTCTGGTGGAATATACTTTTCGATTAAATCAATAATTTGGTGAGAAGCAAACAACGAAAAAGCATAAAAATGTACGTCTGTTAATAATGAATAAATACAACTGAAACAATCAAAGGCGTCCATCCAATTCCAATGTGTCCATTGCTCTTTGATTCGAACATGATACATAAACGAATCACTTGTCCAGCAAACCAACGCACCGCCATATAAATAAATAACATTGAATAAATCACAGCGGTCCGTCCAATTCCAAAATTCTCATTGCTCTTTGATGCAAACATGATACATAAACGAATCACTTGTTCAGCAAACGAGCGCACCGCTCATATAAATACATAACACAGAAACAATCACAGGTATCCGTTCAATTCCAAAATGTCCAATGCTCTATGGTGCGAACATGATACATAAACGAATCACTTGTCTAGCAAACCAACGCACCGCCATAAAAAAAAATAACATTGAAAAAATCACAGCGGTCCGAATTCCAAAATGTTCCAATTGCTCTATTGGTGCAAACATGATACATAACACATCGGTAGAAAAGTTCGTTCCGTTTGAAAGAAAAACACATTTTTTTACCAAAATTCCACTTTATTCATCAAGATAGTCTCCTTTTAGAGTGATACAATCAGTCCAACGTTTCTCTAACATTTCGATACCTTTTTTATAGTACGATTTGTCAAGGCCCTCAAAATACGCTTCAGTTTCGGCGATGACTTCTTCATTTGTCTTAAATTTTTTTCCACGGAGCTGGTTTTTGAGATTCTTGAATAGATAGTAGTCGCTGGGGGCCAGATCTGGAGAATACGGTGGATGAGGAAGCAATTCGAAGTGCAATTCGACCAATTTTTCCATTGTTGCAAACGACTTGTGACACGGTGCATTGTCTTGGTGAAAGAGCACTTTTTTGTTCTGCATGTGAGGCCGTTTTTTCGCGATTTCCGACTTCAAACGCTCCAATAAGTTCATATAATATTCGCTGTTGATTGTTTTTCCTTTTTCAAGATAGTCGATGAAAATTATTCCACGCGCATCCCAAAATACAGAGGCCATAACCTTACCGGCCGACTGTTGGGTCTTTGGTCGCTTTGATCGGCTTTCACCGGATACTGTCCATTCAGCTGACTGCCTATTTGATTCAGGTGTGTAGTGGTGGATCCATGTTTCATCCATTGTCACATACCGACGCAAAAATTCCTGTTTATTGCGCTTAAACAGTTCCAAACAGCGCCTAGAATCATCGACACGATCGTCTTTTTGAAGTTTTGTGAGCAAACGCGGCACCCATTTGGAAAACAGCTTTCTCATACCCAAATGTTCGTGTAAAATATGATGTACACGTTCTTTTGATATCTTCATGATGTCAGCTATCTCACTCAATTTTAGTTTACGTTCATTTCGAACCAAATTGTGGAATTTTTCTATGTTTTCCGTGCTCTTTTGGAAACCACTTACGAATGGTTCTTTCGTTTGGCGCAGAGTCCGGATAACACTCATCAAGCCACTTTTTGGTTTCGGCAGGATTTTTTTTCATGAAAAAATAGTGTTTCATTAACACACGAAATTCCTTTTTATCCGCTTTTTTTAAAATAACAAAAGTTGCATCACTCAAAATGCTATATCTCATAAACTAATAGTCCGACAGCTGTCAAATTTATACACGTATCTTTTGAAGGTTGGTACTAACTAAAAATGATATGGTTATAATTCTACTAGCGCCCTCTCATAGAAACGGAACGAACTTTTCTACCGATGTGTTAAACGAATCACTTGTCCAGCAAACGAACGCACCGTCATATAAATAAATAACATTGAAACAATCACAACGATCCGTCCAATTCCAAAATGTCTAATGCTCTATGGTGCGAACATGATACATAAACGAATCACGTGTTCAGCAAACGAACGCACCGCTCATATAAATAAATAACATTAAAACAATCACAACGGTCCGTCCAATTCCAAAATTCCCATTGCTTAATAATACGAATTGATGCATAATTGATCAATAGACAAAAAAAATGTTTGAAAAATATTTTGCTAACTTACTTTGCGAGTTCACGCGTGAATATATGACCAGACGGAACAGATATTGGAAGATCTTTACACAAATTCCTCATGGTGACACAAGTGTCCACAATGTCTTTTCTTGTTTTGAAATCATTGTAGTACAATTCATGATTGTCATGATTTGTATGAAGAACACCATTGCTGGTAATTTGATTGTTCGAATCAATCAGACGTCGTGATGTACAATTTACAACGCTTACTGCCGTTTTCTTTTTCGCCAATATAGTTTGATAGCAGATATATTCTTCGCGCCCATTCCCAAGGGGCGAATTACTACTGAATCGACTGAAAGTACTGACAATTTAATATCATGACTGAAAACTACTGACAGGTACTGAAAAGTACTGAAATTCATTTTTCAGTACCTGTCAAAAAATTTATATAAAATTAATGTTTCAATAATGTATTGAATACAAAAGAAACTACAAAATCCATACTACAAAATATATACTTTGATTTATAATATAAAATTAAAATGGGTTCAATATTCTGGGACAAAATTGAAAGAGATTTGGGAACAAAAGTTCCAAATTATGTAAAGAATGGTCTTCAGTAAGTTGGAATTTTTACTTTATAGTAAATAGTAATTAACAAAAATATTTTTCAGCATGAATGGATTTTGTGACGCATTAACTATCAAGAAGCTGAACGATACTCACATCTCTACAATAGAAAATTTCATAAGTAATGATGTGCCACATATTCTCACAAGCTGGCAAAAACGTATCGATAAACAACCAATAAATTATCAGGATTATTTTGGTGACATTTATATGTATAATCCAAGTTCGTTTAAATTTAGTGTCGGTGATCGCATTCAATTATCAGAAATTGTCGCTTACGTAAATAAGACTATTGAGAAGGAACCGGCACATTTCAAACCAATTGAATCGGAATTCGTTGAAAATCATAAAGTTATTGAAAGCAATGTTGAACAGTTTCACGCCGAAAAAAATCAATTCAAGAGTCAAACACATTTCTTTTTGAACAAACTAATTTCAGCGGCGGACCAAAACTCGGCTCGAAAAATTGGTGGTTATAGATATTCAAATGATATAAAAATGTATGCTTTATATTTTCGCATGTTGGCCGGTCCAATGGCTTATGAAACGATTCAAAGAAATTTAGTGTGTTCTCTTCCATCACTTTCAACAACAAATCGTTATCTACAAAAAAGAAATTGCAGAGCCATTGAAGGCATTCTACGATCTCATGAATTAAATTTCTATTTGGAGGAAAGAAAATTAGAGAAAGTGGTATCTTTATCTGAAGATGCAACTAGAATAGTTAATCGTTTGCAATATGACGTTAAAACTAATCAAATAACTGGATTTGTTTTACCCTTGAGTAAGATAGATGGGATGCCGGTACCATTTTCATTTCCTTGCCGAAATGCAAGTGAAATAATGCAGTATTTTGATGCACAAAACTCAATTTCATCATTTGTAAATGCTGTTATGGCGCAGCCGATTGGAAACAAAATTGCATCTCCGTTTTGTTTGTTGATATTCGGATCGGATAATAAATATACAAGCAACGATGTGATTAACCGCTGGAATTTTATTATTAATGAGCTCAAAAAATTGCAAATAAGCGTCCTCTCAGTGGCATCAGATTCTGATCCTAGATATAACGCAGCTATGCGTACACTTTCTAAAATTGGAACAGATGACATAGAGTGTATAGATGACGACCATTTGAATGAAATTATAACTATTTTTGTACAAGACATAATACATATCGTCACGAAACTGCGTAATTTATTGCTGAAAACAATTGAGAATGAAAAAAAACATCCATTTGGACGAGAATATATTCAACAATCGCATCTGTTAGAGTTGATAAACAAAATCAGTAAAGACAAGCATAATTTAACAAGGTCAACATTGAATCCCATCGACAAACAAAATTTTCGTTCGGTAAAACGTATAAGTGAACAAAAAGTGATCGAATTACTTCGTGCCAATGTGAGTCGTTCACATGCAACTGCCAAATTCTTAGAACTGATTCAATTTGTTATTGACTCTTATATGGATACAGATTTAAATCCATTACAACGCGTATATAAAATGTGGTACGTTGTATTCATAATAAGATTATGGCGTGAATTTATACTTAAAAAGAAAAATACGGTATTAAAAAAAAACTTTATGAGTTCAAACTGTTACATGTGTATTGAAATTAATGCACACTCGTTGGTTAAATGTATTTTGAATTTGAAAAAAATAAACAAACCTCATTTATTTATGCCGTATTTATACGATAGTCAACCCTGTGAATCGTTATTTAGACAGGTTCGTTCATTAACGACGACTTATTCTACTGTTGCCAATTGTAGTGTGAAGGAGATATTAGAAAGAATTGGAAGAATCCAATTACAAAATGACATTGCAACAAAAAATGGCGATTCTTATGTATTTCCTCGAGTTAATTATAAAAAAGGACCTCATAAAATTTTCGATTTGCCCTCATTAGATGAAATTGAGACTGAAATTGAAAAAGCAAAAACTGATGCCTTAAAACATGCCATATCACTTGGACTTATTAAAACCACACAAAATATTGACTGCAAAATCAATCCAATCAATTTTTTAAACTCTCGTACCAAAAACAAAAAGTTAATAACAAATGTTTTCGATGGCCGTTCAAACAAATTCAATTTTAAACTCGATAGAATTTCACTTAAAAATTTTTCGGATAAATTTATCGACAAAGAAATTGAAGAGACATCGCCTTTTGTTGAGGTATATCGAGATGTATATAAACAAAAAAGAATAATCGTAAAGAAAACATCGTTTTTGTGGCTTTTGAGTAACGATCCATTGCGACTAAGCAGCGACAGGTTAGAGCGCGTGAAATACAATACAAAAATTAAATTGAGAAGTAAGAAAAAGTTTCCAATCCTTAATTATATAAGAAAGAATAAGAAGATAAAAACTACGATATGTAAACAAAAACGAAAACAATAATTATTTCATTTATTTATGTATAATCTTATTGAATTTCAACTTAATACATTTATTTTTTTGTATTTATTTGTTTACTTTGTTGGGTCATTATCCTCATCTTTGTTTGCCACAACTGATTCTTCAATATTAACAACACTTTCTGTTATGATTTCTTTTGATGCAAGTATTTGTGAAATTGCAAAAATTTGAGACTGATCAATTCGCACGACACTGTTGTAATGATTGCGAGAATTCCTGTTTTGTTCTTTATTGGGGTCGATATTTTCATCTTGCGTGGGAAAAGTACAATAGAATAACAATACAGTCTTTTTATAATCTCGATTGAAACCATATGGATATTTAAAATGTCCATTTTCATCAAATATCAGAACATTCACTTTCTTCGTACGTTCTACCGCTTTGATTGTTTCTGAACCACCCCATGTATCTTTTTTAGGTAAAATTTTGTCAACATAATTTTTACAGGCTATATCCATATTTTCTTCATTTATCTCTTCTATTTCTCCACGGGAAATCATATCATGTAGCGAGCCCCATACCTCTAAATCAAAATCAGATAGATTTTTTTTTATGTGATTCACTACATTTTCTCGTAATTTTGTGATTTGATTTGTAAATGTTCGTGAATTAACTTTCTTCTTGAATAATTGGTGACTCAACGCACCAAATAGACAGGATCCGTTTGCATTTATCTCGACCACTTGTAATGTACATTCTTTATTCTCAATATAAAATTTCATGTCCACTTCCATTTCATTATGCTTCAAACATGCTTCAATCATATCGGTCAATTGTTCAGAAATTTGGTCGTAAATCAATGACACAAGATCATTGGTGTTGCGTCGTTCATTTACAGGTTGTATGTTTAAATCAATGGTGTGGCCTGTATCATTTTTATCAAATGTATTGCTTTCTTCGATCACAAATTCAGTATTATCGTCTTCCATCACAAATTCATCATCATTGTCTTCGATTACATCCACATATTCTTCAGAGTATGAATGGTTTTCAGTTATTACAATATCTTGCTCTTCAGACTCTTGACAATTTGTTTTTAATACAGTTGAATTTTGATGCCGTTGTTTTTTCTTGAGATGTAAATCGATGTGCTTCCCATAATTTGACAAAATCCAGTATATTTTGAAAGAATCATTCGATTTTTTACTTTGTACAGCAATTGGCTCTCGTTTGCCGTCGATTGAATTGCACAGCACACATTCAATATATCCAACAATGATGTTATTTTCATCAGTCACCGAAACCATGTTTTCAGTGAATTGTTTAATTTTATTTATGCTCACACATTTTTTTTGCAGAATTTTTAATGTATTTGTGTATAGCTGATGTTTAAAATTGAGCTCAATTTTTACGTTTTCTGTATTTTGTTTACATAGCATGGATGCAGAATTTTTACCAAAATATTGTCCAATGCGCTTAAAATTTGGTTTTTTTAATGTCGATGAAAAATAGGTAGGCCCAAAGTCATCATTATTCATTATATTTTTAACGTGAGTAATAATTTCTGCGATTTGAATAAGATCACCAGGAAAAAATTTGAATGAGCTTGGATTGTAAACATGTATATCTCCAAAAAAGTCTTCGTCGTGAAATGGAGGTTTGTCATCCCGCGTTCGCCAATTTGATAGAATATTCGGCATATCAGTTCGAATAAAATTTTCCACTTCGATTATGTGTGTTTCATTTAAATGTTGAATTGATATGGCATCTCGGAAACCACACATGCTATCAAAAACATTGAATAAACACTGTGTAAATATTTTTTCGATTGACAGTTTAAAAAAACAATATGTAAAATTTTATATTACTTACTGAAGTGCATTTTTGATGTAATTTGGAACAATCGTTGCCAAATCTTTCTCGATTATATTCCAAAAATGTATATGTTCTTTTTCCATAGCTTATTAAATAGATAAATTAAAAATTGATTTGATTTACGGCTTTATTGTCAAGTTGTTTACATTAATGATTGTCAATTGCAATATTTCTAATGTTCTGTCAAAAAGTGCTGTGTCATTTGTTGCATACTGTTAGTCATTTTCCATCGATCAAATTTTATTATGTCTAATATATTTCTGCAAAATATCAGGACAATTGAGGTTTTCTTCAGGCTCCCATGTATCTTCATCAGATTCAAATCCCTTCCATCTGACCAAAAATGATGTTTTTCCTTTGATTTTGTGATGTTTAATAATTTTTTCAACCTCAAAAATGGATTCAGTCTCGTCTCTCCTCTTGTTAAATGCTTTATTCCTCTTGATGCCGCACTCGGCTTGTTTAAGTCTCGCTTGTAAGACATTATTTTGGTCCTTTAGACTATTAATTTCTCTTTTACCAGCGCATTTCATTCCCGTTGTATCCACTTTTTTTATTTCCAACATTCCACGTAATTTGTCATTTTCATTTTTTAATGCTTCAATTTTTTCATTCGCTTCTTTTAATTGTAGTTCTTTTTTCTTTTCACTATTTTTTAATTTTTCATTTTGTGTTTCCATTTTATTTAAAAGTAGTTTGTTTTTTTCTAAATTGTATAAAGTATTGCTATATTTTTGTCGAATTGATTTTAACTCAGATAAAATGCGATCGTTTTGCATTTTAAAAAGAATATTTTATCGCTCTTATTCACAAAATTATACCATGAAAAAATGTCCTTCTCTAAGTTACAATACAAACCAAATTATGAATGTTTTTTAATGTATAATTTAGTGAAAGAAATTGACAGATACTGAAAAAGAATGTCAGTACTGAAAGATACTGAAACGTACTGAATAGTACTGAATGGTACTGAAAAGTACTGAAAATCACTTTTCAGTAGTAATTTGCCCCTTGCCCATTCCTCTCATCTTTTTTAACATAGAGATTCTTTTCCTCTGGTACCCAAAGTAAAGTCGAATTTATTCGGTGCCCTCTAATTTTCTCAAATGTTAAATAGTTCATTTTCTACATTTTATAAGGAGATAAATACATATTTAGCATAACATAGATGGTACATATTTCGTAACCAGATATTATATTATTGCTTTGTTGATCAAAGATAGACTTAAACTGTAATTCGATAAATAATTTAGCAAGTGAATATTCTAATTTTTGCAGTGAAAAAAATTCAAATTTAATAGGGGATGTAAGTTAACAATGTTTATTTGAAACATCTATTATTTTCATCAAGATTTAATTTCTAAAGAGATATATCAAGTGAAAGTTGAATTAAATATCATTGTGAAGTGAAAACTTAAATATTTTGTGTGTACATCTTTTGAAAATCTAAGCTGGTAAGTAATTTAAGAAATTATTGTCGTAAATATTTTGAACATGCAAGATGTTAAGGTTAATACACATTGAAATTAATGTTGTAATTCAGCTAAATTCACACAAACTGAAATTTAGTAACGAGACTATGTGTGTGTGAGTGTGCTTCACAAATATATATCAACGAAGCCACAGTATACGCGTAAATTGATACACATTTTACATTCACAGTCTTCACTTAGTACATTTAAAATTGATCAAAGTACCTGCTAGTACTTTTGACCTTTGGTAGAGTCATTCAATAGTAAATAACCCCATGATGACAAGGTAGTCAAAAACACGAAAAAAAAATTTCAATATGTTATGTGCAAACCAACCGCTTTCCGAGAGTTTCATATAAAGTTCCCTTGTAGCTGTGACAAGGTAGTCAAAAACACGAAGAAAAAATAGAATAAAAGAATTGTGCAAATTTTATTAATAAGCAAATTCATAAGCAGCAGGAAAATTTATCAATATGAACGATATCCTCGTCGACAAACACATACACAATAGAGTCCGGATTTATTCCAACGCTTCTGCGAATGTGTAAGTGTATATAATCGGTCACATTTTCTGTACAATGGAAAAGATTGATTTCATCGAACTTAGAATCAAAAGAATTTTATAAACAAATAAATTCAAATCACGGAATTCTAAATTGAGATTTTAAGTGAATCTTTTGAGTTTTTTCACATATACACCGAACAACAAATATATTATTTTAAATTCGAGTTATTTATTTATTTTCAAGAAATTAAAACTCACTTACAAAAGCAATGCGATATCGTTTCACAAATCAGTCAGTTTCTCACTGAGAAAAATTGCGTTTGCCAGTTGTGTATTCGTTCTGGTTCGTGAAATATAATGGATACACATTCAATGCGATGCAACAACAAAACCAAATCATCGAATCATTTTTACTGTTTCAATTTAATCTCTTTTTTTTTCTTAAGAAGTGTTTCAAATGTTGTTTTTGTTGTAATGTGATTGTGTATTCATTTGTTGCATAAATACACAAGCGGGTGAACACATTAGTTCATTGCTGTCACCGATCCATGTCCGATTATATTAGTGAACACACTAGGGTGTTCCGATTTTGGAATAATTATGAGAATATATTCTTTTCGAGCATTTTGAAGAGCAAAAATAAGAATAAAAAAAGTTGACCTCCGT
Organism: Resseliella maxima; assembly: GCA_029041755.1. NCBI lineage: Eukaryota > Metazoa > Arthropoda > Insecta > Diptera > Cecidomyiidae > Resseliella > Resseliella maxima. Next base: position 41,809 of record JAQOWM010000395.1, read on the forward strand.
GGTGTTTTTTTTTGGCTATAACACAACGAATCTGAACCGTTTTTCACCCAATTTTTGAACTATGTTTTTTTGAATAAATTAGAACATATTTCATCACTTCAGCACCAAAATGATTTTAGTTGAATATTTGACAAATATTCGTTTGATAACGGATTTATATCGACCATTTAATGGAAATGATCCAGCAAAATTGCTTACCTTCAATCGATTTTTGGTTATTCATTTATTCTTTTGCTGGCATTGGAAAAAAAAATTTTTGTTTGTTTTTTTAATTTATTGTAAACAAAAGCAAACATACATAGATCATATTTTAATTTTATATTGATCATTTAACGAAACTGAGTCAGTTAAATATCGCTTATATATTGTGATTATATTACGAATCTGAACCGTATTTTACCCAAATTTTGAACTATAGTTTTTGAATAAATTAAAAATTATTTTAGTTGAATTATTCACTTCATAATGGATTTATATTGATCACCTAACGATAATTCTTTAAATTTCAATTAGAAAAATATTACCTAAAAACACGCATTATTAATGACCAATTTCGAAATAGAAAATAATGAAAGAAAAATTCTGACGCAAATGATTTACTTTTTCCAATTGGTAATATCAGTGAGTGGATTTTCCAATTTTCGTTTCATTGCTTTGTTGGATGCAACCACACTTTTTATATTTTCAAGCCCTTTTTTGAGATTTTTATTCGATACATGATATAGCATGCAAAACATGTTTTTTTCACTCAGATATGGTTTGAGTGTTTTCGTCAATACTGTTGTGAAAGCAGCTCGTTTTCCATGCAAAAGATTTGCCAGAGCTAGATTAAAATCGCTCAATGTACTGTTGATGAATATAGTTTCATCAACATCTTTTTTTTCCTTCGCACTCTCCCATCTGGCCAAGTCCACAAATAGCAATTGCGCGTTCGAATTTTCTGGAAGCTTAAATTTCAAAATCAGATGAGAACGAGATGATGTGTAATTTTGATTTGTTGTTTTTTGAGAACGCTTCTTCTTAACATTTGCAATCAGCAAATTTGCTTCATCGACTGAAGTGATCAATACTTGTTTTGGATCAGTATTGTCTTTAATGATATTGCCGCCATCAATCAAGTCGAGAATACCATCGCAAACATTATTCGTAATTTCAATTACAGAAACATTCATGCTTGTTTTTTCCAATATATATGCGGCGGCATGATGTAAGATCCCGACTGTGTCATTGAACCCAAACATTGTACAAGCCTTACTACCTGTTACGCCATGATTAGGGTTACAAAACGCGTTATTTTTCAGTGTGGTATGAGAAAACGTTTTTTTCTAATCCGTTTAAAAAACGGTAAAAAACGTTTTATACCGTTATTTTTGCGTTATTTTTAATCTTCAAAATAAAACGGCGGAGAAAAAAAACGTTTTTTAAACGTTGCTTGCGTTATTTGTCGAAACGTTTGTAAACCCTAGCCATGATTAAATACGCATGTTATATTTCCAGCAAGAAAATTATCCAAAAATTGCTTCAAATCAATGAATTTCTCTTCTATCGCTCCTCCGTCATAAATTTTGTCAAAATATAACCGAATATTGTAACCTGAGCAATCTGAGATATGTGAAATTTAATGGATAATTAGGTTAGTTTTACGTTCACATTTATAAATGAAATACCTTTGAAAAAAACAGTGTTTTTCTCGAATTTAATCTCGCTTGATGAAATATTTTCAAAACAACAAAGATTCGCTGTAAATTCTAGTTTCGAGACTTGTTTTTGCTGCTGAATTGACAAATTTTTTTTAATCTCATTTGCTAAGGATAGATATTAAAATTGAAAACAAATTTAAAAATTTAAGTGAAAAATGAAATGATGATTATTGATTCCACTTAAGAATTTTTGATCGATTTTAAATCATACCTTTTCCCTCTTTCGTTTGGATATCAATCGGTTTCATTGACTTGTGCTTGTTGATCTCGTCGTTTTGTTTTTGCATTTTTAGAAGTTCAAGATCTAACCGAAAAAAAATCAACTATACATTAAATCAAAAATAAAAATGAGCAGAAAGAGCAGAAATTAATTGTACTGCTCAAATCTGCTCAATCTGCTCAATCTGCTCAATTTTATTCAAAAAATCAAACAAAGCGAATTTTACTTAAAGCGAACCAAAACAAACCTCGATATTGGATATCATTTTTTAGCTTAGAAATTTCATGCTCCAACTGAGTGACCTTTGAAGTAGAAGCTACTTCCTTTTCATTTTCAAGATCTTGGATTTTAGCGGCTTTATTGAGAAAATTGAGGAATAAGATCGATGTTATTATTATTGATATTAAAATTATATTTCGGCATCATATTTTACCTTTGAGATTATTTTCAATTATCAACGCCTCATTTTTCTTAATAAGCTCTTCCACCGAATTTTCCAAAACTGTGCATTTTTCACACAATTTTCTTTCAGAAATGGAATTTTGACTAAGATCTTCTGAATGAAGGCGATAGTGACGTTGAAAATTGAAAACGAATTTTTTCCAGTTTTGTTGTTGAATGATGCTGAAATCACCATGCTTACATCACATTCTGGGCATAAAATTTTACAATCTCCAGAAATCTCATCGAAAACGATATTCTCTTCGGTAAATTTGTTACAAATCTTAATATAACAAAGAAAAAACATCATATTTCAGTAATTATTGATTTTATAATCAATAAAAAAAATTAATTGTGCAAGTTATACGGAGAACAAGAAATATCAATTGAAATATATATGACATTTGATTATTGATATAAATCGACGAACGAATCAAACCTTCTTTCCCAATGACAGTGCTCACATTCTCCTGAAATCGACAGGAACTGCTAAATTTAGCAACTATGTCTCAGGGCCTGTGAGTGTTGCGCTCATGCGTATGGCAGCAAATACGTAAGCGATCAGAAGTGTGTAATGTGTATTCTATATGCGCTTGCTCTTATATACTCGCTGCCGTACGTAAAAGTGCTCGAATGAATGACTGAAGAGTACGCAGTGAGTATATAAGAGCGAGCGCATATAATATGCACAAAAAGAAAAGGCTTTTGCTCGCGCTTTTGTATTTGCTGCCATACGCATGAGCGCAACACTCACAGGCCCTGAGACATAGTTGCTAAATTTAGCAGTTCCTGTCGATTTCAGGAGAATGTGAGCACTGCCCAATGAGAGAATTTTATCTTTTGTTTGAAACATTTGAACTTCATCGCAAATTTTTGATTTCAACACACGATTTAAGTGAACAACAACTTCAAATAATATTGATTTCAATCCTGGAGAAAAGCAGCTGATTTGTTTTAGTACTGGAAATCGTGTAATAGTTCCTTCGGCTGAATTGCTTGAAAGCATTTTCATGAAATCGGTTTCGAGATTAGAAATTTTTTTTTGAGTTTTGATGGATGCAATCGATGATTTGGTCATATAACCTAAAGCAGTAAGAACTGATTTGACTTCAATCAGATCTTCGGGATGTTCTTCAATTTCCGCTTCTAATTCCAACCAGAATTTTGGAAATACGTTTCTAATTAAAGATAACGAATTTTCAGAGCAACACGGAGAAAATTACATGAATTATTTCAAATTTCAACAAAGTTATAATTCACAAGGAGAAAAAGGTACAATACTAACATTGAATCGTTAAATTATTATTTCAATGATAACAGATTTTTCAATTAATTTGTTTGTAAAAAAATGATCAATTGGAAATGATTCAGTTCTTTGATCTTTATTAAATAAAAAAAATTGTTGGCTTAGAACTTGTTTTGTTTAAATTTATTTGTTTGTAAACAAAAATACAGAAATACCACTACAAATATACAAAACAAAATCACATGTATGACAGTGACACACAGCGTGTATGTGTTAGTACGGTCTTTACACTAACGGTTCAACGGTGATATATCAATCAACTCATCCTTTGTACGCAAAATGAATACTTGATTAATAAACATGGTATTCACGTAAATGAAGTACTGGACTCACCGCTTATATTAAATGGTTAGATAAATTGAAAAAAAATCAAAATAACTAAAATATTCAAAAATGTAAACATTCCAATTAGAAAAAAATCACTTCCAATTGATTATTTTAAACAAATATTTCACTTGTAAAAAAAACACATTGCAAATATTTTTGCGACTGAGGAACAAAAATTGATATCTTAATGAAATCTTCGTAAAGTGAATGATTTTGTTTTTTATATTGCATTAAAACTATCATTCTATTTGGAACTTACATATCCATATTTATCACTAAATTGCAAATAAACAAAGAAATAATTTATTTCACGCAACTATATATTATTGATAGTATTTTGACTAAAATTAATCAAATGCAATCTGCTTATGACTTATTTTGAGTTTGCACTAAAGTGTACTGAGCTCATTAGACAAGAAATGTAGTCAGCTGATTCTTTCTGTTTAGTTAGAAATGTAATTGGATTTTGCATGGCTAACTTGTTACATAATGCATACATATTTCAATGAGTGAATATTGAGTGTTCTGCTCGCTCAGCTGATTTCATCCACAAATTTTTGTTTACGTTTATTTGTTTGTAAAATGTCGAAAATAGCACAAGAAACCAAAAATAATCAATATTTTATTTTGTCTCAAATCTGAAATCCATTTTATATCAAAAATAAAACGACATACACTCAATTTATTCGAAACATATTTACATTTCCTACTTCGATTATTTTTAATTCTTTTCTCAAATCTAAATACAAAATTCAAATAAATCAGGATTTTTTTATTCTATTTATGTTTTACAACTTTTTTTGTTTCCACATTCGAAATTTCAATTAGAATATGACTCATCGAGAGATGCAGCTGCATTCCATACAGTTTTTCGAACTCGCTTTCTAGTGAGCCAATCTTCTTCCTCATCCGTTTCGTCAGTTGTTCTTCTTTTGATTCCTCTAATTCTGATACGCTTGAAAAAAAGTTGGAGATACTCCGTATGTTTAATCACAGTATAAGTATGGTCGGCTTGATGGATTACTTTGAACATAAAACGAATTATAGCCGTATAGCGAATAAATCCTGGTCTCGGAGCGATGTTCTTATTTTTCGATATACCAGTAAATGAGAAGGATTGTAAAAAATGTGCCTCAAAGCAGTATTTCATTAAGTAGTCTGCAACTTTTCTATATTTTATTTTTCCTGTCGTCCCGGATATTTTGGACATGGATTGCACCTGACAAATTCATAATTTTCAAAAAAAAATATTATAAAAGACTGAATAATTATTTAAATTATAAATGCACAAAAATTCATAATAAAGAGGATTTACCAATTGTCTCCGAAAAGATTTTTCTCTCTTTAACTTCTTTTCGAAAAGTACCAGTTTTCCCATGCCTTTAATCGGAAAAAAATCATCTTCATCCACATCACTTATAATTATAATATAATTCACTATAATGAACAAATGGCATCGAAAGAGCCAGTTTCAAATGTTCCGTTGACTGGACAAGGTGAAAATGGCCAATTGCCATCAGAAAAACAAGGTGCAATTCAACCATTACTTGGACAGTGCACTATCAATCAACAAATGGTATCAAATGAGCAAGTTTCAAGTGTTCCGTTGACTGGAAAAAGTGTGAATGTTCAATTGCCATTGGCAACACAAAATTCAATTCAATTTTTGGCTGGAAAAACTGTCACCAATGAACAAATGGTATCGAAAGAGTCACTTTCAAGTGTTCCGTTGACTGGACAAGGTGAAAATGTTCAATTGACATCGGCACAAATTGCAATTCAATTGTTGACTGGAAAAACTGGTATCAATGAACCATTGTCATCAAAAGTAGCAAATTCAAGTGTTCTGTTGACTGGACAGCGTAAAAATGATCATTTTTCATCTCGAAGTGCAATTGAATCGTTGCCTGGACGAATTGCTACCAGACATTGATTAACACTGACTTGATCAGCATCAGGAATTATCGTCAGTAATTATTTCATTGCGTACCATACGTAACGTCGCTGCGCAAGCGCATCCGTATAGTGTGAATCAATTTCAATACAAAACAATCGTTGAATATATTTCGTTAGATGCATGCATACTAACGATATTTAGCATTCACACTATACGGACGAGCCTGCGCAGCGACGTTACGTATGGTACGCAATGAAATAATTACTGACGATAATTCCTGACGCTGATCAAGTTACTAATCGTCAGTGTTAATCAATGTCTGATTGCTACCAACAACCAAATGCCATCGACATTGTCAAATTCTACATTAGGAGTTCAAATGCAAAATTTGTCCACACAACAGCAAGAAACACAATTTACTATTGACGACTTAGCCATAGCAGTATCAACTGCAACACAGATTGGCCTATTATACGGCAATTTAACTGCTGGCGAATTTGAAGAAATTCTACCGAAACCAGGGGAATCATGGTAAGTCGAAAATATTTGTTTGTTTTATTAAAATTGTTTTTGAAAATTTCTTGGTATTTTAATCAACTTATGTTTTTCTTACTTAGGTCGCTACAGTTCTTCGCGGAAGCGAAACGTTTTGCTTCGGCTCGTTCCAATTGGAATATTAATATTCACGAACCATGTGTGGTTCTTGGTCGGTTAAATACAATTGCAAGCAAGGCACCAAAGCGTCCATGTGAAGCCGTTGTTGAGTCAAATCAAAGCAAGCCAAAACGATTGAAAACAAAGGGTTTTGCTTCTAAAGTTGAAAAGCGCAAGCGTCACAGTTCAGATCGGTCAAATTCAATTACAAGCAATGCACCAAAGCGTCCATGTGAAGCCGTTTTTGATTCAAATCAAAGCAAGCCGAAACGATTGAAAACAATGGACGTTGTTTCTGAGATTCAAGTGGTCAAGCGTTACGGTTTACGGTCACAAAAGAAATGATGTTGCTGTTCCATTTTTCATTATTTTATTTTATTCAAATCAATTTTGTTCTTAAGTCTAAATTTAGACAATTATAAAAGCAGACAAACAAACGCAAATGAAAAAAAATGTTGAATCATTTTCTATAATAATTTAAAAAATTAATAATCTTATAATTAGAAAAATTAATATGAAAAAAGTACACATAGATGTATCTAACTTAAAAAAAATCAATCAAATGTGATTCAAATAATTTCTTAATATATATAAAATTTTATTTCTGAAATTTGAAAAAAAGACATAACATTTTCTAAAAATGTAATAAAACATATGAAAAATATTTTTTGAACTGTTTTTGATACAATATTTAATTATCAATAAATATTACTTGAGACTCTCAGTGTTATTCTTTTCACAAATTAGTTGTGTCATCGCTAGTCCTTTTCATATGTCTGCGATAAAAAGACAGAAGATTGAAGATGTGTGTAAAAATTTGGTTCAAACCAAATCACAACATTTCAACACGCCAATTATCGAGTTTATGAAAAAATTACTCAGAGATTTTGAATCGAAACGTGATTTGAATCGAATTGTATTTGTTGGAATTGCTTATCTCCAGGGCCATGAAATGAACAACAACAATAACAAGTATTTAGACATAAGCAAATGACAAAAAAAATCGTCACAAATCTGGTGGAAAGTAGAATAAGCATTATATTTGGGTATGATTTTGTTGACAAGAACTGAAAATGGCTTTGTACTGTACAGAGTTTTATTTTTTTTCCGATAGGTGTGCTGCGATAAATGTATTCAGTGCCGATTTCATGTTCTTGCTTATCTCGGATTCATTCATTGGATTGAGTAATTTTGTAAAATGTAAGAAACTTTTCGTTTTTTTAAAAGAAAAAAAAATACTTTTGCTACAAATTGTTGTATGCTATAATGTCAAAATTTCATATAAAATTTCATCATTTCCCAATATCGTTTTCACATTTTGGATAAATTGTGGACATTTTCTGTTATGTGTTTTCATTTCTTTAGAAGGCGGATCCAACGAAATTCATACAAATTCATGGACGAAAATGTAAAATCAGAAAGAGTACGCATCTTATCAAATCGAATATACCAGATGAAATGGCATGCAAAATACTACATCAGAATTGAAAAAAAAAAAAAAAATTTAAAAAATGTTGCGAGGAAAAATGAAACATATAAATCGTTTGAATAAAAACACATCAAGTAAACTTGATACTATTTTGCTCCGAGTAAATTAATATTTCATTTTTCCTCGCAACTTTTTTACGTTTCATAATTTCGAACTTCTTTTTCATATTCTTCTTTTGCTTGAACGTTTTATACGTTCTACTTTTCTTCGGAGGCTGTCATTTGTAATCTGGACAGACGAACTGTCCTAAAGTGAGGCTCATAACGAGTCCATCTAATGAATTAAAGTGTTCGTTTGCTTCAAGTGTTTGTTCACTTTGGAGAATTGGAAGACCTACTAATTTTTCGAAGTTTCCGTCCGTCCAGTGTTCGTTCACTTCGAAGAATTTGAATATCAACTATTTTATCGAAGTGTCCGTCCGTCCAACTGTCCGTCCGCTATGAAAATATTTAAGTTCATTAAACACTACGGGTCGTCCGTCCGTCCGACGCTCGTGTCCGAGATAGTCCGTCCACTTAAAGTGTCTGTTCGCCAAAAATATGTCCGACAACTTATCATGGTGGACAGTTGGACGGACAGAGTGTTCGTCCGGGGACTTATGACCGTCAGCCGTACACACGATCACATGCAAAGATTTCCTGATGCAGCAAAAGTAATACTCGAATTATTCTACATGGATGATGGAGTCTTTGGATGCAACAATATAAGCATGCTAAAAATATTATACAAAGAGGTGGATTTTCTATTAATTCATGTTAAAAGCCTGGACATCAAATTCACCAGAAGTAGAAAAGTACATGAACGCAAATAGTCCCATATAGTTCATTTGCGGAAAAATGAGTTTTATGGAGTAACTGCGGAGAACGGTGGAGAAACAATACAAAACATTACGGGATAGAACAGAACAGATACATTGTAGTAGTAGTATAGTTGTGTACATTTCAAGGAAACCGGTTTTTCAGTGGGTGTGGCATAGGTGTGGCATGGGTGTGTCAAAAAACCAGTTTTCCCCTGAAACATACACAACTATACTCATTCAGTAGTAGTATGTGGGTGTGGCATAGGTGTGACATGTTCTCCTCTCTCTCACATGCTCAACTCGCTCAGTCATGCGTACAACACTCACTCACTCACTCACTCACTCACTCACTCACTCACTCACTCACTCACTCACCCACTCACTCATTCCATTTATTTCTCCTCAGTTTCTCCTCTCTCTCTCTCTCACTCACTCACTCACTCACTCACCCACTCACTCATTCCATTTATTTCTCCTCAGTTTCCCCTCTCACTCACTCACTCACTCACTCACTCACTCACTCATTTCATTTATTTCTCCTCAGTTTCCCCTCTCTCTCTCTCACTCACTCACTCACTCACTCACCCACTCGTTTCATTCATTCATTCATTCATTCATTCATTCATTCATTCGTTTCCAATTAAACTCGTTTTTTGCATAACCTTGATCTTGAATCTCGGTTTCTCAATGTTAACCAAGTCACTCACTCATTCACTCATTCACTCATTCACTCATTCGCTCATTCTCGCACTCACCAACTCGCTCATTCATTCATTCGCTTCCAATTAAACTCGTTTCGTAATATTTAGTTTGAAGAAAAAAAAGAAAAGCACAATGGACATCCAACACATTTTATTGATATACTCACACGTCTTTATCAAGAGAATGTTGTTTGCAAACTGATTATAAACAAGATCTTTACAAATGTAACTTAATGTAATGACAGAATGCTTGACAAAAAAAAAACGGGTTTCTGTTCTCGTCTTTATATTTTTATAAACATACTCACAAGCATATTATTTTTTTTCATTCACTCTCAAACTCCTCCTTTTTTTTTGTTGCTTAGCCATGATCTTGAACCTTTTTTTAAGCTTTGCAAACTCTAAACATGAATATTTATTTAATCAGTTTCCCAATGTTAACCAAGTCATTTCAGTGAGTAAACTTGTTTCAAACAGAATAACATTTTGAAGATGGCAAATTTACATTTTATTGATGAACTTGTTGATGAGAATCCACATGTTGAATTGAAAATGATAAATTCAGCATTTGAACGACGAATACGTGAATTTGACTTAGTGAACATTGGTTTTAAAGATATAGAACAATTTTTATTAAGTGCTTTTGAACAATATCAAACCAAAATAAATGAGATATTGTTGGAATTTAATACGATAAAGTCATTGGCGTATTTCAGTGCTGAATTTGAAAGAGCATTCCATAATGAGGATGATTTGAGTGAACTGATAGTGGAAAAACGAACGGTACATTTTCCAACCGAAGTTAAGGAAATTTATACAACTACCGATTTAAGTGAACATTTTCGAATTAATATCATTGGTTATGTAATGAAAAAAGTGGATGAGGTTATGTTGGAAGGTTCTGGTTTCACTTTAAGCAAAATTGATAAACTAGGTGTACACATTTTCAAATATGAGGCTATACGCGGTTCTGGATTTATAGAGCTCCCAAATGCATTAAAAAACAAGAGAGGTATTATTAATTTAAAAAATACATATGATGAATGTTTTAAGTGGGCAATTTTAGCAGCATTACATCATAATGATGTAAAAAACCAAAAAAAAGTGAATGATGCATCGAGCTATCGATTCTGGGCTGATGATTTAAATTTCAATGGGATTGATTTTCCTGTAGGATTAGATGAAATTAATAAATTCATGGATCAAAATGAGTCGATAGCCGTTAATGTTTACTTTTTTGATGAGATTAAAAAACGCATATGTCCACTCTATCTAGCGAAGAAACCATTTGATTATCATTATGTGCATTTACTTTTGCTTACTGAGAGAAAGGAAATATCACAACTTAACAAAGAAACACAAGATGTTATACATTCACATTATTGTTGCATTAAAGATTTGAGTACTTTTGTACATGCACAGATAAGTAAGAATAATCGCAGATTAATAATGTGTGATCGATGTTTGAATCATTTCATTTCATATGAGGAACTTGAAAAACATAAAGTGGTTTGTTTAACCATGAATACTTGTGCAATTGAAATGCCTCAAATTGGAAAAAATTATGTAACTTTCAAAAATTACAAAAATGAACTTAAGACACCGTTCATTATATATGCAGACATTGAGGTATTACTGAAGAAACCAGAATCACCCGTTTTCAACGCTGATTGCTCAACAGAAGCACATCATCATCATGAAGTACACAGTATTGGTTATTATTTAAAGAATGAAAATAATGAATCAAAATCATGGTATGCAAGCCATCGTGGGTCAAATTCTCTTGATTGGTTCACAAAGGAATTATCGAAAATAGCGTTAGATATTTTTACATTTTTAGAGAATAAAAGACCATTAAAACCTACGAAAGAAGAAGCAGAAATATATGCGGAAACAACTTTTTGTCATATATGCAAAAAAGGTTTCAATCCCGATGGATCTGATATACGAGTGAGAGATCATTGTCATTTAACAGGTCGCTATAGAGGAGCTGCACACCAAACATGCAATATTCAATACCAAGTTACTCGAAACATTCCAGTTGTAATGCATAATTTATCTGGTTATGATTCACATTTACTAATTAGAAAACTAGCTAATGATGAACAAATATCCGGTGAAATAACGATCATACCGAACAATGCGGAGAAATATATTTCCTTCATCAAGAGAATGCGCGGTGTAGGTTCACCGAAGCAAGATAAGAAATATGCACATGAAATCCGATTTAAATTCATTGATTCATTGCGTTTTATGTCAGCATCTTTAGATAAATTAGCTTCACATTTATCTCCAGAAAAAATGCATATTCTTAAATCGGAATGTATAAAATCTGGTTATTGTTCGGATGATATGTTTACTTTGTTGACTCGGAAAGGTGTTTTCCCATATGAATACATTGATAAATATGAGAAACTTGAAGAGGTGATGCTACCATCAAAAGAGGAATTTTATAGTTCATTGACTGATTGTAAAGTATCAGAAGAGGATTACAATCATGCACAGCAGGTGTGGGAGAAATTCGGAATACAAACGTTGGGAGAATATTCAGATTTATACTTAAAAACAGACGTGCTTTTACTAGCTGATGTATTTGAGAATTTTAGAAATACATGTTATGCTACATACACACTCGATCCTGCACATTATTTTGGTGCACCTGGACTTTCATTTGACGCAATGTTGAAATACACTAATATTTCTATAGAACTCTTCACCGATGTGGATATGTTGATGTTTACAGAACGTGGAATACGTGGCGGCGTTAGTCAAATAAATAAGCGATATGCGAAAGCGAATAATGTGTACATGAGTGAGGAGTTTGATTCATCGAAGGAATCTTCATACATCTTGTACCTAGATGGTAATTATAAATTGTTTCATTCCCATTTCCAAATGAAAAAACATATTTTTTTTCCTTTTGTATAATCAACAGCTAATAACTTGTATGGGTATGCAATGTCTCAATACCTACCGATTGGAGAATATCAATGGCTTTCCGAGAGCGAAATTGAACTGAATTTCAACACATTTG
>JAQOWM010000983.1:0-257500 GCA_029041755.1 Resseliella maxima
AATTTATTTGTTAACAATAAATATCGTAATTTTGTATAACAACAATTATAAATTGACAAGACTGATAATTTATTTGGGAAATTTCAAAATGGAATAAATTGCTTGGAAGGAAAAACAATTTTTATATGCACATTTCTAGTTTCATATTTAATGGCCACAGTGGCCTACTACAAGTGTTGGTATGAATGGAATTCTTTTTCCGCAAGTGCAATAGGTCGGTAGAGATATTATGAACAAACAGAGATTCAACACAACTATAACGAAATCTATCGCCAATACTGCATAAATGAGGACAAAGAAGTTCCACACCTTTTGCGAATTGTCCCAAAATCCAGCCACCAACATAAACTACGGCGCCAACTATGTAAGCTGTTGTTACAACTCCATTCCACACAAATTTGACGGTTTTAAATGCACCTTTGCCTGTAGCAATTATAACTTTTTTTGTACCAGCGACAGCTCTTGCTGTAGCTTTGCTAACAGCGTTGCCAACAGCTTTACCACCACGTATGACTGGTGCACAAGAGCAGGTACCCACAGCATCTGGATTCTCTTCAGTCCACTGATTGACCACTTTTGATTTCCTTTTAAATTTAAGAAAAGAAAAACACCCAGCCGATTTTACCGCATCCTCCGGTTCTAATTTTTGTGTAAAAATATACTATTACTTTTTATGGAAAAATATTTTTTTTAAACAATTGATTGCCATTGGCCTCATCCATTTTCGGTTTCATTTTATATAATGTTTAAGAATTTAAACGAAATAAATTTAAAATGTAATTAGTTACAATTTAAAAAATTTATTACAATTTAGTTTTTATGGAATTTTATGAAAACTTACTTTCGGGCGGTGTTTCTGCGCTAATAACCAGCTAAGAAAATAAGAAAAAAAAAAGATGAAAACCAGATGAAAATTTTACAAATGTCTTTTATTCAAATAAATGTTTTTACCTGCACGGATACAAGCCCAAAGAAAATAAACACAATAATATTTCGATTCAACATTTTTCGTACAATTCACCTTTCACTGTTTATATGCAAAACAGATAATATAAATTATCAATAGAATTTCGTTTTATATCCATTTTGAGATGAATATTTTTTTTTAACGCTCCAAAAATATGAAAACAATTTTATTTTTCTCATTTTTATTAAAAATATTCACAGTAAAGTATTGGCACATTTCGTGTCTCTTCCAAGACATTTCGAACCAAAATTTGTTTTCTGTCGCACAATGAACGTCATAAATAATGAATTATGACGCATAAATAAATTCAAAATACAATACATTGAAATAAAAACAGAAAAATAGCGTTTTTTTTTTCATATAAAAAGTGATCGTTTGTAAAATGAACCCTCACCGGATTCGTAAGATTTGCCAAAGTTTTGAAACGATTTATTTATGGTTCAAGAGAAAGTTGAAATTAGTAGGAAATTGGAGTAAAATGAATTGATGAACAAGAGGGATCAACGATTATTTATTTCTATTAAAATTGGTTTTCAATTCACTGTTAGCTCGTTTAAAATTTTTACATCGATTGGTAGTTTTAATGCTGAAGATGAATTTTTCTCATTTGTTTTTCTGTTTATATTTCGATTTATTCAATTTTTATGGTGTTTTTTGTTAATAATAAAAATTGAAAATCCAAATAGTTTTCGATTTTAGTTAGAATGAATGAGATATAAGCTCGAAAAAACTTCAATTTTTGAAAAAAAAAAAAACGGTGAAAAATCCATTTTTTTGCATTTTTTTTTTTTTTTAATGAATGGAGTTTAACACGGTCCTCAACATAAAACTACTAACGAAAAACACCATAAAAATTGAATAAATCGAAAATTCATCTTCAGCATTAAAACTACCAATCGATGTAAAATTTTTAAACGATCTAACTTCATTTGAAATATTATTTATTTTCGACTATTACACTTATTGAGTTTTGCAAACTCACTGAAGATGAAAGCATTGCTTTCGAAATGATCATCTGAGTGATTAACTCAATAAGTGTAATAGTCGAAAATAAATAATATTTCAAATAAATATATAAATATTTTTAAAACTACACGGTAATCTCAAGAATTTTTCAATTCAATTCAATACGAGCTAACTTCGATAAACCAAGCGAGGGTTTTGCCTAGGGGGAAAGAACTGAAACAAATGGTGCAAATACTGCAAATGAACGCCATTAAGTATGTGCGTATTTACGAAGCAAACGTGAAAAAAACAACAAAAAACTTTGTGCAAATAGCAGCAAATGCCTGCAAATACGCAATTAGTTCTTTCCCCCTAGAGTTTTGCTTCTCTATGCCTATACTTTCATCATGGGAAAGTTTCATCCCATATAGGCAAATATTCATTCGGAAAAATTTGTTGGACTGTGAAATTTGCGTTGGGAGCGTTTCTGCCAGAAACTTTCTGGACAATTTCGTCATGATTCTCCGAAGGTTCTAACACTCTAGAACCTTCTGAATAATTGTTCAAAGTTTTTAAACATTTTTCATGACAATTTTTAGAGAGTCAGGCCCTAGGGGGATTAAACTACTCGAAAACCGGCAAAAACCATGCAGAACTTGTAAAGAAACCATGCAGAACACAAAATGATTGAACTCGCATTTTAATTTTTAACTCCATTTAAATAACATGTACAAACTCGTACGACTTCGAGTTCAACTTTGCATGCAAATAGGCGCGAGAGTCAGTTGTCAGTCTATCATTCGCTCAAAATCAAAGTAAATATACCAACAACGAACTCGCAAAAACTTGCAAGAAATTGGACGCACTCGTGAGACATGTTTCCCCCTAGGTCAGGCCTATGCTATGCATAGTATTTGGCTACACAAGCAAGTGTAACGTATTCTATCAATTTTTCTTAACTCAACTTTTGTATGCTATTTATCATTTTCATTCAATCAAATTTTTTTTTGTCCAACATATTTCTGAAAAATATCAGGAATATGAGATCCTCATGTGTTCGCATCTGACGTAAGCCCTTTTCATCTGACCAAAAAAGATGTTTTCTTTTTTATTTTACTTTGAATTAAAAAATTTTCATTTGGATTCATTTTCGTCAACATGATCGACCAAATATTTAGCCAGCGAATCGTTTGTTTTTTCTGGAATATATAGATCTAAAGCTAATGAAAAAACATGATTGATAACAACATTTATAATTAACACATCATTCAAAGTATTATCCATCGGAAGCTATGATTTTTGCCCATCTTTTGGGCAACTTCTAGATTCCGTCCCAAAAAATCTGCGCCGGCTTGGCGGCCAAAAACTAACCAAGCCAATTTTTCCTTTTTTCAAAAACACACAAGTGCTACGCAACCAAGACATGAATTGGTTCGTCGAAGGTTATTTGATTTAAAAGGAGCACAAGAATGTCTTTATCTAAATGCTCCTGGATATTTTTAGCATGATGTTGGCAAAAAGTCAAGAAAATGTTATAGCCCAGAAGCACCACTTTTTGACATTTTTGTAAATCCTGGCGATATTATTGTCCAAATTTGGTTGATATCAATTGGTTGATAATAGAAAAGAGTAGCACAAACCTTTTTATGAGTTTTCACCGCATTTCAATGAATCATGTAGTCCCCATCCCTGAAAATATGGAAAAATCCCGTTTTTCAGAAGGACGATTGGTGCGCTGCCTATAAAGACAAAATGGCATGATCAAATTAAGTTTATTTTTGTTTGTGGCAATTGGAGAGGGTTCATTCTTCATTATTAGTGCACAGTGAATGCAAGATTATTGCTTTTTTCATGTTTTTTTGTCATGAAATAGAACTACCCTCGCAAAAATACTTTTTTTGGTTCAAAATTTTCCATTTTAAATGCAGTAAAAAACTATGTTGTTGTGAAAAAAACACTTGGCTATGTACTGAATATTATTGACAGATGTCAAAACTTTCCAACGAAAAAAAAAATGTTGTCATCATTCGTAATTTATAACAGGTGGAGCCATCTCTTATCAAACAGAAGAAACATTTTTGTACTATCAATAGTTTATATTAAGTTTTCTATATATAATTTGGTAATTTCGGTATATAAGAGTCTGTGTATTATGATTTTTTATCGTATAACAACATCACTGATGCATACTCTGGTATATTTTTAAACTAAATGCTTGTTGTCGTTCGTACTACTCATACGACCATAAAGATTTACGCAGATATGGTATCGTTTGTGTTTTCAGTGAAGGCGCTATAATGTAACAATTTCCTGCTTAATCACCCGTTGATATAGATTAATGATAAGATTTATAATTTATAAAGGAAATGCTTAAATGGTATGAACGCTTGTTAGAATTTACAGTTTATTATCTGGATGAAAAACAATTTTTACATGCATAATTCTTGTTTCGTAATGTTAATGTTTACTGCAACAGTAGCCTACTACAAGTGTTGGTATGAATGGAATTCTTTTTCCGCATGTGCAATAGGTCGGTAGAGATATTATGAACAAACAGAGATTCAAAGCAACTATAACGAAATCTATCGCTAATACTGCATAAATGAGGACAATGATGCCTAAACCTTTTGCAAATTGTCCCAAAATCCAGCCACCAACATAAACTACGGCACCAACTATGTTGGCTGTTTCTTTAACTCCTTTCCACATAAATTGAACTGTTTTAAATGCACCTTTGCCTGTAGCAATTAAAACTTTTTTTGTACCAGCGACAGCTCTTCCTGTAGCATTACGAACAGCGTTGCCAACAGCTTTACCACCACGTATGATTGGCATACATGAGCAAGTGCTTGTAGCGTTGGAATCATCTTCAGTCCACTCATTGACTGGTTTCGATTTTCTTTTAAATTTAAGAAAAGAAAAACAGCCAGCCGATTTTACTGCATCCGATGGTCCTAATTTTTGTGTAAAAATGATCCAACAAATCAATATTTTTACATAGATATATAAACAAATTCTATTTTTTTTTTCTACGGAAAAAATATTATTTTCAACAAAATATACAATTAATTACTGATTGTATTTCATTTTATATGATCTATAGGATTTTAATTGAAATAAATTTAAAAAATATTTAGTTTTTTTTTTGTATTTGTATACACTTAAGATACGTTTTCCAGTTGTCGATCTACGAGAACGTACCTTTACACAAATTATTACAATTTAATTTCTATGAAATTGCATGAAAACTTACTTTCGGGTGGTGTCTCTGCGCTAATAACCAGCTAAGAAATTAAGAAAAAAAAAAGGTGAAAATCAGATGAAAATTGAACTAATGTCTATTATTCGAATAAATTTTTTCACCTGCACCGATATAAGCCCAAAGAAAATAAACACGATGTTATTTCGATTCAACATTTTTGAAACAGTTCACACTTCACAGGTTAACTATAAAATAGATAATATAAATTATCAATTGGATTTCGGTTTATATTCATTTTCAGATGTAGACATTTCATTCAAGCACTCCAAAAATTTGGAAATAATTTTTTTTTCTCATTTTTTTTTTTAGAAATATTCATAATGATGGCGATACATGTGTTTTTTCGTCCAAAATATTAGTTTGAAACTATATTTTATATGTCTATTAACTTGCCATAATAAGAAGAATTAACTTGCCATTGAGAAGAAAACACATTGAATCCCTAGATCGCCCCTTGATTTTGATATGTATACAATGTCCGAAAATACTACAAGAAATTTTAATAAGAATGTATGTTTTATACTAACTTATAACAATCAAATGAATCTATGCATGTTTATTGAATAATAAATTTTAATTCGAAACCTTTAAAGCTAGCTATGAAATATAAACAACTAATAATGTCTTTTTGTGTTTCGAAATTAATATAAAAGCTTCCTTCATTCTTTCATTGATTATGTGGGTGAAATTACCCAAGAAATGTTTATATAGAATACCTTATGAAATCATTCAAATTCATAAAGCATTATAGGGGGTTTTTTATTGATGATTTCCTATTATATTTGAATTGAGGAGCAATTATGGCAATCAGTGTAACAAAATAATCGAATGTTTTTACCAATTCGCAATTTATACTACAAACATTTACAGTATAATTTCAAAGAAAACAGGGATTAACAAAGATAAATGGTTTAAATGAGTGGTAATTTTAATACAAATCGTCTTTTCTCATAGCGAATTTATGATATTTAAATTCAAACTTCAAAAATATACACATGTGTTGTATTTAAGATTTTATATCGTGTTTTTTTCAAAGCAGAATAATAAAACATCTTGAAATTGACATTCATATCGTGAAATACGAAATATACAGTCTTCATTATATAAAAAAAAACATTATATAAACGTAGCTTTGCAATAATAAAAATAGTAACATTACGTGTAATGAAAATGTTCCTAGGCGAAAAATATTTTCATCGAACAATCAAGTTCCAAAGTTCCAATTTACAAAACTCATTTACAAGCCGTTTACGTGCAAAAAAACTTTATTGATACAAGTGCATTATATCGTGAATTTTACACATACATAGTTTTTTGGAAAGGGATATATCCGACAGATCTTCGCAACTGTGTGCGAAAATAGTAGTAACAGCACTAAATTCATACACTTATTCACTATTTCGTGTTGCTTTTCTTCATATTCTTCCTCACGGCTATCCAGCTCTTGTGAAGATCTAACGAATATATCCTATCCAAAAAAATAATGTACGATTTTACATCGCAAAATAAACAAAATTCATGATGAATACAAAATTTTATAAATAAAACATTTGCGAGCTTATAAAATCATTGAATTTTTTTTTTTTTATTATTTTTAACTTAATTTATAGAAATTGTCCTTAAAGAATACTAGCTAAAATTAGGAATAAATATTCGGTATAACTTCGCATTGGTATTTTTTTTTCTTTTCACATGAATTTATACATTTTTCCCGCATTAACCAAGTTGAAATACATTCTTTACATTTAATTGTTCAAGAGAATATACGCTATGGTAATGAAACTATTCGCGAATGAACGTTTTTTTTTCATATATTTCTCTATGCAATTCAGTGGAAAATTTTGAAATTCGTTTCAAAGTGAAATGCTCAAAAAATTCGCAAATTTGATCAATATATAATGCAAGATACACGATAAATAATGAACTGATTTTTATTATAATTATTTTGTTTTTTTATACAATGAATACAAGGCAGAAATATTATTTCATAAATAAGTTAATGCTTCAATTGATAAGCATGATCTGATTATTTAAATGAATAATTTGTTGAAAAGTGTCAACAAATATGATTCAGTTTGAATACTAATCAAAAAAATGAAAAACGAAAAAAATATAAGTTTAAATGTTTACATTGCATACACACACGGAATAAAATCTGAGATTTTTGTGCAAAGAAATTTTTTTTCGCAAAAATAAATTTTTTTGTATCGGATTTTGAGAAATCTCAAAAATCGAAAAAAAAAAATTGTTGTTGAGATTTCTCAAAATCCATACAAAAAAAATTTATTTTTGCGAAAAAGAATTTCTTTGCACAAAAATCTCAAATTTTATTCCGTGTGTGTAGGTGCTGTTGAAAAGTTCTGTTTTAGTGCATTCATTGTTTTTATTTAGCATCAGCTAAAGCACAAGCACAAAGACAAGGTAAGCATACTATGGATAAAGCTATGTCAAGAACTACTGCAACGATTTTTAGGGCGCCGACGATAAGTAAATAACCAGCTGTAAGCACAAAGCCTACTGCACCAACTATTACACCTCCTACTGCACCAGCAGCTAGACAAGCAGTGGCGCCTATACAGTTTGCCACTTCTTTACCCGTTTTTTTTGCCGCCTGACAATCGATACCACAGCTGCCACCGTCTTCATCTCCGCCCATATTGAATAATGACTTTATGAATGCAATGCAACCGAATGATTCCTTTGATGGTCTTGTTGCAAGGCTTTTCGATTCTAAACAGACAATAAGAAATCATTATTTAGAAAAGAAAAATTAAAATAAAATTTATTTATATATTTTGATGCTATGTGTATGCGTGAGCCGCATGGAAACGAGCTCTGTGTAGAAGAGCATGAGAAGAGCGAAGACAGAATGCATGCGAAGTCTGTTTGAATCGAATGCGATATTTATTACAAACACATTCTCTCTCTACAGCTTCTTTCAAAGGAAAATTAGTTCGTTTCAATGCGGCTCATGCATACACATAGCATCAAAATATATAAATAAATTTTATTTTAATTTTTCTTTTATAAATAATGATTCTTTATTGCCTGATTCTAAACAGTTATGATTTAACACATTTGTAAAAAAAAAAAAAATTAATATTCTTCAAATCTTTATCTAAAAAATTATTCAATCTTGAAAATAATCACTTGACTGTAGAATATCTTTAATTAAATCGCCGCCAAGTTCTTTATTAATTTGAATTTTAAATTTTAAATTTTAAAAAGTGTAGAAAAAGGTATGAGTCATTGATGAAAGCATGTCATCTCGTCACCATTATAATGTTTTATAAAACCACATCTGTTTGTCACTTTTACATAAAAGACTAGAAATTAGTTACAATAAATTAGATTGAAAAAAATTGCACAATGATTAGGAACTAAACAATGGTTTTCAATATTGACATCATTTAACGAGATCAATATGGTCACAAATACCAAAAAACTGAAATATATTTTATTATTTGTTCATTCAAGTTGACACGATGAACAATTCATTTTAACAGATTAATTCATACGCACATGGTACACTCTTTCTTATTCTTCTTCTTCTTCTTATGCCAATTTACTCACTGAAAATTTTCGATTTTATATTTACAAATAATTATTATTTATTTCACCGTTAGTTAGTCCAATTTTATATTTTTATAGTCGTAACATTTAAATTTACAAAAACTTATAATACAGAATGAAAAATATACAATTTGAATAAATAAAAATTAAAATTTTGACGAGCTCAAAATTACACAACCAGCCATTTATAGCATTTTGACATTTCATACAATGTGAAATTCCTTTAAATTGAGAAAACTGTGTCGAAAGAATATGTGGGCTTACCATCTTTTGTAGGTGCTCCATTCACGTTTGAAAAAAGGAGCTGTGTCAAATGGATTGAAAATATTGATAAAAAATTGAAATAAATGTTACGATCAAAATGATATTCAAAAATTCACCTCAAAACCTAGGATTCCAAGGAAAATTAATGTGAAAAATTTTCGATTCATTTCTCTACTTAATGTTGAATATTATTGATTATTTTTTTAAAATGTATTTGAGTTATATTCATTTTTGGATCTAGTAAATTCATACAAGCACACAATAATGCGAACAATTTTGTTTGTTTTTTTTTTTTTTTTTTTTGAAAACCTCATAGCGATGAAATAGCAAACATATGTATGACTCATGACGACATATGTATTTTGTCTACGCAGTGGACCGAACTACATGGAACGTTCCACGGAAGAAACAAGCTGTGCGTTCCGTGGAACAATGTAGTAGCAAACATGCCATTTTGTAATAGAGTGTACATCACTTACAATTGGTCTGGAAAAACCTTACTAGAACTTCTTCATTTTATTGTTATCGGTACAAAAAAAAAAAAAAAGAATAACACAATTTTCATTGTTTCTATTACGTCTTTATTTGTATTCAAATAGAACTGTATTCGCTCTTGTTTACAATTTTCATTAGCGGATAGTACGTAACATCAATAGCTGGTGAATGTTCGCAATAAATTGCATCAATTATACGTCTTAAAACTAACTTATTCGATTTGAGTATAACAATCTAATAGTTATAGTACAGTTTTCGCTGTTCGAATGTAAAATATGCATTCTGATATTGTATTGCATTATTTAATATGTGTGCAATGCCTGAAACCGAAATTATTACCAAAAACAACGATATTCTAACTTATAACGATCAAATAAATCTATGTTTATTGCATAATCAATTCTAATTCGAAACCTCGAAAGTAAACTACGTTATTTGAATAAATAAGAATGTCTGTATTGGCTTCAAAATTCATATAAAAACTTCCTTTGCTTACACCTACTTCTTTCCATTTTTGTGATAGAATTTCTAAAGAATCAATCATATTTATGACATTTTTTAAATTCAAATTCCATAGCAGTTTTCGAAATCAGTATTACAAAACAATTGAATGTTTTTATCAATTTGTAATTTATACAAACATTCGCAGTGTCGTTTGGATGAAAACAAGTAATAATAAAGATAAATGGATATAAGTAGCTTGATTTGTAACTTCGATAAAAATTGTTTTTTTCTTCATATAATGATACTGAAATTCAAATGTTAACCATGTACATTACACATCTGTTAAATTTCACATTGTTCGATTTCACATCGTGTTTATAATATTGTATAAAGAAAACATCGTGAAATTCACATCATTAGGTTGATATCCTGAAATACATTTATAATAAGTGTACAGTTTACAATGTATAATCAACACCGTAGCCTTACAACTTTCAAATTCTATAATAATAACGTTATACAATTCACATCGTGTAATTGAGACGTTGTTTTTAAGCGAAAAATAACAAAGTTCCAAATAAGTACATTTTTTCTAAAAGCTGTCGTACATACAAGAAACGTTATTGATACAAATGCACGATATCGGGAATTTAAAATCGTATAACCATGTTAAATTGTATTTTCTCGAGTCTAACCTAATTTGGCAATTGTAGAACGCAAAAATTAAAAGAAAAAAACTGAAAAATTCAAAATTTAAAAAATATTTATCAAATTTTTTCTGTGATTTATTCGTAATCTCCAATAAAATTACAAAAAAAAAAAAGTGCAAAAATTTTTTTCATTTTCATGAGATATCTTGAAAAATACTGGTGCGTCTAACCTTATTTCGCGCACTGTATCTTCTAAACCGATAGGGTGGGAAAGTAATTGTTTAAATTTTATGTCATTTTA
Source organism: Resseliella maxima (assembly GCA_029041755.1). NCBI lineage: Eukaryota > Metazoa > Arthropoda > Insecta > Diptera > Cecidomyiidae > Resseliella > Resseliella maxima. Next base: position 10,902 of record JAQOWM010000983.1, read on the forward strand.
CACCTAGCGCCACTTGAATTTCTATATAGCAGAAAATAGCGTAAACATAACTTTGCTATTATGAAACAACTACTTTCATTGAAAGTAGTAACCTTTCGGGCGATTTTAAACCGTTTTCGAAATAAATGCAGATTAATTCAATTTTTGAAGATTAACGACTAATTCCAAATTCCAATTCAGAATTTTCCACAAAATACGTGTGTACTACACGATAATATAGAAATGTGTGCATTATACATAGTAAATCTGTTTCTGTTTCTACACACACTGTGTAGATTTAGTATGCAAGTATTTTTTTGGTTGTGTGAACGAACCACTTGCCTTATCTTATTATATACATTTATATGTATGTGCGTTGTCATATGCACATCCGTACCATGGTGTGGAATTGACTACGTATATTATACTTATCATAGTATATATATATTTCAAAATGATTGTGATCGCTTCAGACCAAAACAAGTGGTAATAAAATCACCAAATAGGCATAAGTGAATTGAGTTGTAGTGGTAATTACAAAATTGGTTATAACCATTGGTAAAATGTAAGAATTATAGGTATATAAAACAGTTTTAATTCTAATTCTAATTTTAAAAATTAACATTGTACAAATGTGTTGTATTTCCACTTCTACTGTTATTGTCTCTGCTTTCAATACAAAAAAATAATCAACAAGTTTTTGTGAGATAAATAGTAGCACATAGGCATTGCTCTAACGCGTACTTCAAATTAAATAAAAATGGATGAAAAGACTGTTTACTTCACATGAATTTGTCAGATGTTTTTTCCTACAGAATTAGGTACTGTTGCGTATTTCACACAAGGGGTGATTCACAATGTAAGTATTTTCTAGTTGAGCTTATTTTCTAGTTCAGAAGATTTTTTTTTAGAAAAAAAAAAAAAAAAAAAACATATTTTGAAATTATTTTTCTCTTATTTTATTTATTATTGAAATTAATTATTATTGACCAATTCGAAACTAATCAAAATACTTATGAAAGATGGGTCCATAGATTCTGACACCGGCGAGCTAGGATGAATGGGATCAGGCGTAAAAATTCATAGAAGCTTCCACGAGTTTCGAAAAAGTGAAGAGCAAAATAAAGGTTTTTCGACAAAAACTCTAGCAATTTTAAATAATTTTCCATTCAAATAATTTTCAAAGGAGGTCCAGCACGTCAGAGGATGTATGTTAAAACCTATGGATAGATAATTAGGAAAAAAATTTTTTTTTGATAAACGTATAATTTCAGCTACTTTTCCTAGTATTTTATGATCGAAATGAAATAATTCACGATCGCAAATCGCCCCTTGAGTTGACATTGTTGAATTTCCTATCGTGTTTTTAACATCGTACGAGAAAACAACGCGAAATTCACACCGTGAAAAACAATTTATATAATTTACTGTAACCTTACAATTTTGAAATTTTATCATAACATTTATACAATTCACATCGTATAATTAACATTATTCTTAGATTATCACCAATGCTACTATACTAATTCGAATTATATTCTTCTCAATAAAAAACATTTCAAATTTAAACATTTATTTACCAATTGTCTATATAACAAGAAGCTTTATTGATACAACTGCATGACATCGTAAATTTAACATCGTAGATTTGAGAAAAAAAAAATAAACACATCATTACAACGATTAATACAACTTGACAAATTATTAACAGTGTTTTTGTAAGCTTATCAAATGATAGAATTTGTTTGTGTTTATTCTCATCTCAATTTAATTCAATTTCATTGACAGACTGTAATTATAATATTATTATTGATACTAGTTATAACCAATGAATAACAAAAAAAAAAAAAAAAAATTCCAAACAACCTTTTCAAATCATTTTGATTGTGACTTTGTTTTTTTTTTTACAAATTCTCTTTTGAATTTTGAAAAATAAAAACGTTCGCCACTTCATGGATCTATTTTCCTTTTGTTAATTTTCCTTTTTAATTTTCTCAATACTAAAAATCTAGCGCTAAATGTTTCGATATAATATTCAATGTTTCACTACAAAATTGAAAGAATTTACTTTGAACATATTTCACTTGATCTGTTTCATCTTCGCGTCAACTTATGAATAATTATTCAGATGTTTTAATTGAAATGCATCCACTGCAAAATATTGTTTTAAGAAACTTGACTTATGGTTAAGAATTATCATTTTTTTTTTTTTTTTTTTTTTTTTATAACAACAAATCTATGGCTAAGCAATAAACAATTTATGAATTTTTTCCATGCTCATTTATTATTTTTGTTTGAATTTTTCAATTTTCCAGCACATTACACTGTATTCATCTTCAGTGTGTAATTTTTACTTTTTAACACACTTGTTATATAGATGAACACATGGACGAGTCGCATAATAACCACCTTTTACTGCATATTTGGTTACACCAACAACTCCCATACAACCACAAACAGCCCCAGCAATGACTGTACCACCAACTATGCCAATTGTACCTGTTAAAATACAATTATACACAATATTTCATATTTTCATTGTCATTTGACGTGCTTATCTACGAACCGGCTACGGCAGCACCAGCTGAAAAACAACATACTTTACAAGCCGTGCACGCACAATTACCAACGGCTTTACCAATACGTTTGCCAGTTTCTTTGTCCACACAGCAACAATATTCATCATCTCCGGTTTCGTCTCGAATTATTGGAGTTGGATCAACTTTACCTTTTCCTTTATCTTTTTTTGCTATTTCTTTGCTTAAATCTTTTGATGGTTTTTTTTTCAAAAATGGTACGCAGCTACTTTTAGAGCTTTTATCTTTATCTTTAACTCCTGAAAAGACACAATGTATTGAAAACCATCATACACTATATAATATTTTTTTTTTTCTTTTACTTAAGTTTATATACGTAATGAATATCTACCTTTCTGAGCTCCTCCATCCACGTATATAACTAGGAGCTGTAAAAAAAAAAAAAAAAAATAATGAAACACATTATGGTTTAAGCAAAGATTTAAATGGCATGTTATTTAGAAATCACCCCCATAAATACGATTCCAAGCAAAAATGTGGAGAGAACATTTCGATTTAACATGTTACGACCCATCACAATTCTAAATAAAACAGAGGATTTTTAATACAAAACACATCTGTTCTCATATATATATTTTCAATGCAATCGAGTCGAATACAAATGAATGAATCAAAAGAATGTTAGAAAATTACAAAACAGTTTTCCTTTTTTTCATATTTATTTATTTTTTATTTATAATCAAATTATAAATTTTTTTTTAATCAGTGTTGAAATGATCCAATTTGAGATTTAAATACATTACGACTATTGGAATAACAAACTAGGGGGTTTCAAATCTCATGAATGCGTACATTTTTACAAATTTTTCATAAATTTTGCGAATGCGCTTATGGACATTTGCACAGTATTATCGAATTTATCAATGGAGCAAATACATTCGTAAACATTCGATAATACTGTGCAAATGCCAATAAGCGCATTCGTAAAATTTATGAAAAATTTGCAAAAATGTACGCATTTGTTAGAGTTCAATACTTCTAGATAACAAAGCAATTATTTTTGTTATCAATTAAATTAAAAATTCTACTCATGAGATTCAGTGGTCTGTTTTGTGTATATTTTTTTATTTTAGATTTATTTCAAGTGTCTTAACAATGTAAATCGCATGTATTCAAATTAAACTACTTTTATTATTCTTTTCATTGAAAAACTATTTCGTATAATACAAACAAGTGATAATTGCGACAACGGATTTTCGTTTCTTTTACTAAATTCGAAATTTCTCTATTTTAGTAAATAAAACGAGTATACAGGGTTTTCATTACGTTACATTGTGTAGTAGATGTAAAAAAAAAAAATACATTAAAACATATTTACAAATTCAGCTATTTCATTACATTCATTTCTGTATTCATTATACATTGTTTTTTTTCTCACTTTACTCAATCCATTTTTAAATGCCAATGTGTCTGAAAACTAATTTTTCAAAATTGACAATATTTTGAAAATTCACAATATTTTTTGATAATGCCGATGTTCCAAACATTTTTAGAGGCGCTCCGTGTAAAATGATCTACCCTGGTAAGCAGTCTATATAGCCCTGTACATTTGTATGTGAGTCTCCCGGTTAAGTGCCATCTAAATGAACAAACATAAATTAGATTCACCAACATTTGATACTGAATCTGAATAAAAATTGATTATGTGTAAAAATAATTAAATATGTATTTATGTACAATAAAATATTTTTCATTATTAAATTATCGAAATATAAATATTTTTGAAATAAAAAAATAAAAACACTTCATTGAGAAATTAAAAATACAACTAAAGCAAAACAAACTATTTATATTAAGTCTCCGCATGTTTATTCGATTGGTGTTTGTTGTACATGTATACAACAAACACATACATACATGTATACATGTACAACAAACGCCAATCGAATAAACATGCGGAGACCGCGGAGACTTAATATAAATAGTTTGTTTTGCTTTAGTTGTATTTTTAATTTCTCAATAAAGTGTTTTTATTTTTTTATTTCAAAAATATTTATATTTCGATAATTTAATAATGAAAAATATTTGATTGTACATAAATATTTATTATTTTTATATAATTCCACATAATCAATTTTTATTCAGATTCAGTATCAAATGTTGGTGAATCTAATTTATGTTTGTTCATTTAGATGGCATTCGGGAACGTGTTTGAATTTTTTTTCTCACTGCATAGCTCCCTAGAAAATGATGCATGAATGTTTCAAATTCATTATAAATGATATAATTATAATTCAATAATAAAAATCAAATTTAATTTAATAATTATTAGAGGGTTTTTTGAGAGTTTTTTTTTTTTTTGTTACAACTCAGCTTACTTCATGCGACTTTTGTCTTCATATATGACGATTCAAGTTTTCTTACAAAATAAATTTGCCCGAACTAAATCCTTAAAATTTGAAGCAAATTTTTCAAATGTTGAATAAAATCGTTTAATATTCTTTGGTTGTTCGACTGGTGATAAACCACCATAATCAGATATTGTTTTATTGGAATTTTTTGTGAGAAAATTTCTCATACTATTTAAATTAATTCCAAACAATCGACAAATATCCGATTGACTAAAACCAGTATTATTTGAATAGAAAAATTTTGCACACAACCAAAATCGTTTTGAATGTGACATTGGTTCAATTTTTTGCCATAAATGATCTTCTGAATCATCAAAAAATCGTTCATCAATTAAATCAATAACTGACTTATTTTCCATATACATCATTTTCCTTTTTTGAACACTAGGAACTTTTCGTAGTAATTTTCGATTTTTAATCAACAAATTGGTGGAATTTATTTTAAATCCCTTTCGTATGCGCTGATAATTATGAATTGGTATTTTACTATGACAATATTTAATATTTTCAAATTTTTTAATTGTTTGACATTTTTTTATATTGAAATTTGCAATCAATGATTTTGTTTTACACATTTTTTCACAAAATTTTTTATCAAAATGTTCAATATCATTTATGTTCATTGGAATCATTTCAACGATTTTATCATTTTCATTAACATTCACATTGATTTGATTGAAAGATGAAATATCTACCATATCATCAATTTCAATATCATCCGTTTTAAATGTCCAATCTGATAGACTCAATGGTGATGTATCCAATCCAGTTATATTCCCATTGAAATTCATTCCATAAACTGCGGAAAATTCCAAAAAAATTTCTATTAAAAATAGTTTTAAATTAATTTTTTTAAACTTTTCTATATTTTATTCATTTTGATTTAAATGGATGTCATTACCAAAATTTTTAATTGGATGCTCAAATATATTTAAACCACCAAATTTTTTTTCCCTTATAAAAAGCTCATTAAAATTGCTCATTTGTTTGCACTTCATTTCAGCGTTTAAAAACTCCATTTCTATTCCACCTTTCGGATTAACTTTGTAAATGAAACTTCCACCTTTAAGTTTATTGTGAAATCCAAAGAATCTATTGAGAGGGAAAAAACAATGTTAAATTCTGTAATTAAACAATAAGTCTACAGTTGATATGTATTGAAATGAACAATAGCTCATACAATAATCGTACGTGTTCAAATGCTATTTGTTAGATCTAGTTAATGCCCAGCTAACCTCAATACAAACGTAGCAAGAACAGTCTGTGTATTCATATAAACAACTATACTAAAGCCACAAGAATTAAAAATAAACACACAAACCTATAATGTTTAACTACGATTGTGTCGCTGCTACCATTTTTGATGTATGTTTCATAAGCATTGCAAGGTAGATCAAGATTGCACCGTATGATCATAGCACTGTTCAGGCTGTTCAAAAAGGCTGTTCAAAAACTAATAAATTGAAATAAAAAAACAATTTGTAATTCGCTCAAATAAATTAACACATTCAATTTAAATAAAAGGAGAAACAATCAATAAATTATTTATTTTATTATTATTATCCAGACATTACATTGAGCAGTCTTTAGTCAGCTAAATAACATTGTTAAAATAACGTTAGCCGCTGACATGATATTGTATTGTATATAAACGAAGACGAAGTAAGAAACGATATTGTCAACCAATACATTTACATGAGCACAGTTTACAGAAAATGCGTTGAAACTGCATTTAAACTACTGTTTACAGCAAAAAAAAAAAAATTGAAATTTAGGTTATTATTATTTTGTTGTGAGTGTAATGTTAATGTCTGTTGTTATTATTATTATCATTAATATAATAATAATCAATGGGCAATAATCTGCTAGTTTCTGCTAGTTTTTCTTAGATTTCCTAGTATTTCAAGTTCGTGAACCGCCCTTTGATAAAAATACAAAGAAAATACGTAAATGTACATTGTGCTCATCGTTCGTTTTTTTGTTGAATATCTTCACTCAAATAATAGTTATTCTTCAAACAAAGCTGAATTTTGACACAAACAACAATGAATAAGTGTAATGTTTATCCTTCGTAATAGGGAACTTATAGATTAGAATTGATATATAGGTAATTACTTTTCTGCACACAAAATTTTGTGCATAAAAGTATTGTAATCGGTCAAAAAATTAAGAACACCCAAAAATATTTTTTCTCGACGTTTTAAACCTTTGAACATGAAAAACCAGTTTTTAGAGTGTCCTAATGTGAGTGTGTTTTTACCTGTACCCAGTACCCTGTACGCAAAAATTCTTTAACACGATAACTCATCTTCAACGTGCCAAAAAAAAAAAAATCTGTTTATGCAGAATTGTTAGTGGATCCGTTAACTGGAGAAATATTCAGCCAAGGGAAACTCATATTTTTTCGCGAAAAAAATAAAGCTTCCTGAAACATAGAGAAGTCGGTTCTATTGCTCGGTCTCTAGATGGTTTTTTTTTTTCTTTTGGTGAAAATTGCCACTTTTGTAGTACCCAAAATATGCATTTTTTGGAATTAATCAAAGGAAACCCATGTTTTTTTTTTGCGAAAAAAATAAACACCAAAAAATCGGTTTCATTGTAAAATGAAAAAGAAAATCGTTTTTCGTTTTGGTCTCCAGATGAGAGTTTTGGTACAAAATGATAATTTTGTATGGGAAAGTAAGTAAAAATTGGCATTCTATGACGTTCGAAGTTCGAACCATTATAAAACTGTTATTATTTTGCAAAAACAGTTGGGTTTTTATATTTTGCTGACGCTAAATTTATTGTTAATTCAATAGTAATTAGATATTCTATAGTTCAATATATCCAAAATAAAAACTTGAACAAATAGTTGAATAAGCTGTAGAAAATTCCTTACACAGAACTAAAAAAAAAAAAAAAATGAAATTTTAAGCAAAATTTGTAAATTATTTTTGGTTAACTTTCAAGAGATATCGTGCCTAATCATCTTATTTCGGTATCGTAAATGAAAAATTTCCTATTCAAGTTTCCTTTCCAAGGAAAAATTTCATAGTTTGAGACTGCTTAAGTTAGAGAGAAAGTTGTTTTGATTATGAAAAAACTTGAAACATGTCATTTTAAGATAAAATACAATGAATTCGTAACAGAAATTGGATAAATTTTATGTGTTGGATTCTCTCGGCCGACAATTTAAGAGAAAAGGTACTCGGTTACAACGAATTTGCAGTTTTTATTTTCGATTTCCAAGAATTGTTTTTCTGAGTTTCAAATTATTATTTTAACATAATTTTTATAACATGTTTGTTTTTTTCGGTTGAATGACGTTTTCATTTAAAGGAAAACAGACGTAAATTCTATTTTTTACGAATTGTGTTAACAATTCACCTACAAAAAATATATACAAGATCAACTATGATTGATACGATAAAGCACGACGTATCATCAAATTTTAAAATGTGCACGCAGTCTAAGTATCTTAATACTGACATTACAGTTTTTAAAGATAAAAATTATATTTTCCCATAATTATAATACAATATTGAGTCCATATGATTTTTGTCGGGTTTTTGATTGCCTCTTAAAAACTCCAAATGTTATATGCATTATTCGCAAGATTTAATAGAAATGTGCGCGCACTTGAAAAATACAACTGAAATTTTCGGCTCTAGTCAATGTTTTTACTCTGTCTATGTGAATGGAAAAAGTGTGAATTATAAAAGCTTTGAAACGATGATATAATGTATCAAAATCATAACAAACTTCCAAAATCTTTATAGTTCAGAGGACATCGTGTCAGCATCAGGATCACTTGCGATGGAGATATCTGACTGTTCGCATTCCAGCATTGAGCATAATTTTTTTTTCTTTGAGCTTTTATATCACTAAAAATAAAATTTTACATTGGCATCCAATTCACGTCAGGTGTAGAAATTCATAGGGGGTCCCCTGACGAAACATACCAAAATCCAAAGTTTCTATAATTTTGTGTATCGAAAAGAGAGCTTTTTCTGTCATCAATTTCAAATTTTTCTAACTAGAATCAGAACCTGTGGGTTTTGTATTGTAGCTTTAAAAATTAATCAAACTCTTCACGATTTTAATAACTTAAATTCGTAAAATTACCTCCACCGATAAGGAAAATAAATTGAACTTCAACTGGCAATAAATTCGTTAAAAAGATGATGTGATGTAAATGATCTACATTTGAATCTTGATAAATGTTCAATTTTATCATTGTATTACGGGAGGGCCAAATCTCAATCGATCTACTATTATGGTGACCATCAATTTGCAAATTCTAATAAGCAACGAGATTTGGGCGTTATTATCGATAGTAAGCTGAATTTCAAAGCTCACACTGATTTGGTTGTCTCAAAAGCAAAATCTTCTCTGGGTTTTGTCAAACGCTTCTGTCAAGGTATAAGTGATCAATTTACATTGAGAGCACTCTATTCGGCTTTTGTACAATCAGGTCTCGATTATAATCGAGAGCATAATTATGCAAGTACATTGTTGATAGCTATTCCAACGATGAAATTCGATATGATAGAAAGTATTCAATGTCAGTTCACAATGTATGCGCTTAGAGAACATCCAAATATATCAAATAACTACCAAATATCGTCTTATGACAATCGACTCAATACATTAAACATGATCAAACTAAATCGTCGTAGAATTAACTCTGCTTTATTGTTCCTGTATGATTTGTTGACAGATAGAATTCATTGTCCATATGTTAAAAATCTGTTTTACATAAATTCAAATCCTAGAAATTTTCTAGAGGTAGAGGTAGACCGCGAAGACGATATTTGGATTCGGTAAAGAATGATTTAAATGAAAGAGGGTATGATTGGAATAGGGAAATTCTAGACCTAGCTCTCGATAGATTATGTTCGAGAAGAATTGTTAAGGGGCAGCCATTATCAAACAGACTAGACGCTGAAAGGCATTAATGGTCTTTAAATGTTTGTTGTTTTTGTTGTTGTAGAAATTTTCGTAACGCTGAACTATTTAAAATTGCTGAGTTTAACTTAAGTAGAAACACAAATGCACCAATTACTATAATTTGTAAATATGCCAACCGTATCAATAATGTATTTACTGATTCATCCAATCGCAATGAATTTAAAAGAAATTTTTATAATCTACCTGATATTGTACTCGATCTTTGTTAGAATCAAGTATTTCGAACTAATGTAAAATGTCAAGTTATATTCAGTCAGTTTTTGACGGTGTAATAAATAAAATAAAATAAATGCGAGTTTATTTCCATTGAACACTAGTTAGTCTAAATTATGGCGCATGTTTTGAATCATTTATACTTATACAAGGCGTCATCATTATAGGTCATAATCGTTCAATATTCGCATGCGTATTGAGAAGCTCATTATGAAATATTCTTATGGTATAATTACTTACTTTAAATCGTAGCGATGTGTATTCATGATAGTTTTGAATCAAGTTTGTGTCTTCATAAATATACACTCAAGGAATCGGTCGCGGTGAGAGGCGGCATGTCAAATACGTCAAAACCAAAGAATTAAATGTATTTGTTTCGGTATTAATTTTCACAACAGGCCAATTCATTCCATCGCAGATAAAACTATGTAGATAATTTTGTTTTTCTGTTTTCTACAATGCCAGCCATCAAAACTTGTTTTTCTTATACTCAATATATGTACATTTATCATGTATTGTTGTTTATTGCGCAAAAGAATATGAACATTCGACTATCTGAATGTTAAAGTGGGATGTTTTTCACACCTTTTCATCAAACATTTTTCAAATAACAAGTAATATGTAAACAGTTTTATTTTTTTACACAATATCAAAGTTGTATCATTGCGGTTAAATCGACAATTTAAAATCCATTTAATAGCGATTTTTATCAATTTTATGATTTTTTGATGAAATTTTTGTAGGTTTTTCAGACATTTTATGACGATTTTCAGACCACCCATCATTTTTCCCACTCTAATATTTCTAACGTAAACAATTTCTAATTAAAAAAAATCATATTTTCATTTAGAATTTATAACAATAAATGAAGTTATATGTGAATCATTTGATGTATATACAATTTGCAATTATTTGTATAAAAAAACAATGATAAAATCATATGCCCTAAAATCCATGGAGTGGAATTCAATATTTTTCACATTCCTCCATCACACATTTCAGTAATGATGTTCTGTAAATCAGAATGTACTGTAAATCACTTCTACAGTATTTGAAATACAATTTAAAAGATCAATGTGGCATTCGCTGTATATTTTTACATGTGAAGAGTTTTCATTTCAAGACATTGACACCACCTATATGATTTATCAATGTATACTGTCTATACCAACGGAAACGGCAAAAAGATTTAGGATTTGCCGTTTGCATTCCGTAATTAAGTATGTGCAATTCAGTGTATATATGATAGAGATCGCTTGCAATGTAACGTCGAATGACTTAGCCTATAGTACATTAATCGATCGTTAATTATTATAAATAGATATAGAATTCCTTTGCTAATGCGACTTCGATAAGTTGTTTTATTGAAAGCTACGTGTTAACTGTTGAACTTTCATTTGAAATATCATATTTATTATAAATATGTATACATTGCCAACTGCAACGATCTTTTGATGTTTTACTAGTTGCTCTACTTTAAATTCATGTGATTTTTCTTAGAATTTATGAGATAATTTTTCTTGTTCTAGATTTGTTCGATATTAAAAATGCTTTGGAATTTTTCCATAACATTCTCTCTTGTGACATGAATAGATTTGAATCATTTTTAATGATTACTAATACTTTTTTTTTCATAGAAAAAATCCAAATACTATAAAAGATCTTCCGTTTATACTTTTGAAAAAGGGATATTTAAGGAGGATACTTTTCTTTATTTTTGAATAGAAAAAATGATAATATTAAGATGAATCGGGAAGAATTTTCGAAGTAATTAAAATTGTGTTCTTCATACAAATATTTTACTAAGGGTCAGTGCCGTGTTAACCTTGAGGCGAATGAGGCAGTTGCCTCAGGGCACCAAGCTCTGGGGGGGGGCACCACGACAAAAGGAGATTTTTTTTTATTGTAATGAACTTTTTTACGATGCCCTTTATTGATCTCAAAAAAAATTTTTTGCTCGCTAACGCTCGCATTTTGACAAATTAATTTTAAATTACATTTCTTTATTTCTAAATACTTCTTATTAGTGTTACAAATACACTATCACAAAACATTTATTTAAAAGCAAATGGTTAATATTAAATAAAATGAGTTAAATTTTATTTAATTTTTCTACGATTTTTTAATTGATTAATTTTTCTAAGAGTTTTGCTTGCACATTTTTTTCTTTTTCTCTTTGATTAACCGCCAATTTTCATTTTGAAATTTCATGCATTGTCAATTATGTATTTCAATGTTTGTGTATTATTGAATTGGAACTGTCATGCCAACGTGAAAAATTAGTGTTGTCGCATGTATTGTAACGCATAGTTTTTTGTGAGCGAATTCAAAATAAAAAAAGTTATTTTCATCTCTTTATTATTATTATTATTTTTTTTTTTTGGCTGAGAATCAAAGCAGTTTTCTTACCTCCCGAATGCTAACGCCATCTCAATGTTTGTATTGAAAATGGAATTATGTACAAATGTCGTCGCATTCCTAGCAAAGATGCCGATAAAAATTGAAAGATGGCGTTAGCATTCAGGAAGTTAGAAAATGATTTGTACTACACCCGTGCTGAGAATAGGGGCACCAAAATTATTTCTGCCTCAGGGCACCAAGAAACATTAACTCGGCACTGCTAAGGGTGCAGTGTTCGGTAAAGATATAGATACTAGATAAGATATTTTTAAGATACTTTCGAATATTTTCACGTTTTTCCAAAAATTAAATTTTTTATTTTTCAAAGTAGTTTTATATGAAATTTTTGGAATCTTAGATACTTTAGAGTAGTTGTATCTAGATACTTCATATTATTTAGATACTCAAAAATGATCAAAGATAGCGAAAATTTCACATAACTTTCAAAAATAGAAGAATTAATTTTCGGACAAATTTTCTAAAGTATCTTAAAATTATCTCAGATACCACTATTTATTATCTTATCTTCAACTTTTTTAAGGTAAGATTCAGTATCTAAATACTTTTTTTTTTTGAAACTCAAAAAAATCTTATCTTAAATTTCTGCAGTGTTAGAGTTATTCTAGCAAGGGGCGAATTACTACTGAATGAACTGAAAAAACTGACAGTTACTGAAAGATACTGAAACGTACTGAAAGCAATTTTTCAGTACCTGTCAAAATATAAGTCGAATTTACACTCAATGTGAATGTTTGTCTATTAATGTTTATGATTAAAAATCATCGAAAATTATCAATTTCTAACAAACATTTTTTTCTCTTTCATGGAATTTTTTTTTCGATTAGTTGTTCAAATATGTTCATAAATTTTTATAATTTTATTTCAAAAAAACTCTCCCTTCGTAAAAATGAAATCATTTTGAACTATAGTATTCTTTTATATTTGTCGATTTTTTTTCATTCATTTTAAATTTTTTGAAAAAACAAAAAAAAAATTCATTTATTACATCGTACATTTTCGCGTTCTCTATTTGTGTGCGATTTCATTAATGACACGTACTAATGCAAAATGATTGCATAAAATGCCGTGAATCTGTCAGGCACTGAAAAAGGAACTGAAATACTGACACGTATTGAAGAGATTTGCAAGTACTGAAAAGTACTGAAAATTGATTTTCAGTAGTAATTCGCCCCTTGTATTCTAGAGCCTTACTAACATTGGTGCATTTGAAACAAATTGCGGCGATTCTTTGCATGTCAATATTATGTATATGTATGATATTTGGTAAAGTTTTTTTGCTGACGCCATATCTTTCAATTGGCAACTAAGGTATTGAGAATATATTTATTGTATTCATACGGTACTGAAAAGATAGAAAAACTCAAAAAAAAACGAAGAAACAATATGAATACTATATGGCAGACGATAGAAAAATAAAAAGTGAATAAAACAGAAAGAGACAGTGTCTTTGGTTCTTTTGAGTTTCTTTATCCATTCATACTACGTCAATATAGCAGATAAATGTATTCTTCGTCTTTCACATAACATAGATAATGAATCAGAAGTAATTACCTCCACGTATCTGCTTCAATATTGCAATTTTTCTCAATTCTCGAAAATAGTTATTCATTAAAACAAGAATTGTAACAATTCAAACGATTGAAATTCAATGAAACAGTTTGATATTTTAATATCAAGAAATGGATATATTGAAAACATTGGTTAATTAAAATTAAGACGTTTATTTCGAAGACATTCATACTAAGACGTTTATCAAAACATTTACACTTATAACAACCAACCATCACTGTAGCCTACAGTGTTTGAAGCAGAGCTGTTATTTTCCCCCACGGAGTGCGCGCACTCAACAGGTGCGGTACGCTAACTCCTATAATATTCGAAATTTTAAATTGTTTTCGTTGATTTTGAAATTAAATAGACATTTCTGTTTAAAATCAATAAACAATTTTTTTGAAAATTCAACTCCTGACAATTTATCGAGCCACACCTGTGAAGTGTGCGCACCCAGAAAGGGAAATTAACAGCTCTAACTGTAGGTCATACTCGTACAATATTCTAATGTATATTTTTGATAGCTTTTCATCTAATTTATATATTTTTATGTTACGAAAGCAATGTTCAAAATAATTTTTGAGACTAAAAATGATTGAAGTCGGCATTGGTGATTGAAAATGAACTATATCGAATGCTGGGACAAATATTCTACCTCCTTACCACTCAATTAATTCATTTAAAGATCAAAAATTCAACAAAAGGAGCATTGAGGCTTGTTGATTCAGACAATTATATTTTTTTCTACGGAAATTACATCTGTGAAAAATAGTCACAGAATATCAGTTTTACGTCATTTAACAAAAATCTTACCGCACACAATTTTAATAAATATCGCGCACATTTCTAGCTGAAAATATAATGCATGAAAAAAAGAAAAACTTACACATCAACGGAAACCATAAAAGTAAACAATTGAAACTGGTATGGAAGGCGGTACACAGTGTAGCATACACACACAGTGAATAATAAGATTTTCTTATATATAAAATGAGCTTTATGCTGATTGTCAACGTCATCTATTGGCTAATGAGGAAACATTTTTGCGTGCTTTGTACAAAATTCATTGGGCGTTTTGTGCAAAAGAACAGATGAATATACTGCCTACATCAGATGACATTTTTTATTTTCTTAGATTTTCAAATACTGTCGCACATGAGCGTAAACTGATAATATGGCCGACAGAAGAAAGACGCATGTATTATTAATAAACAAACATTCAAAGTAAATATAACCATTTCAACTATAGATATGATCACAAGTGCGGTAAATAATCTGTTGAAGTGATAGTATACAAAAAATATGTTCCTTATGAATATTATCCCGATTTTGATTCATTTTTCTCCTTCTACTTTATCCATTTCTTCACATTTTTTTTTTTTTTGGGTTTTTTCCCATTCAGTTTGGTTTTTAATCACCAAAAATTTAATTTTTGTAATTTCTTTTCAGTGGAATCTATGTTTTTCATTTTGAAAATAACAATCGTCGATTTCAATATTATCTTGTTTTTTCCCTTTTTTGTATTTTTTCCTTATTATTTTGAAAATTTTCTGAATTTTTTGTATCATTTACAATAGAAAATTAAGTTATTGGTAGTATTAATTAATTTTAAGGATTTTACAAGAGATGGCGTTACTAATATTAAAACCAATCAGACTACACTGCAACTAACTTCATTGTGAAGCGTCATTATTGCGCTAAATTTTTCAGTATATGTCATTTCGTTGAAGTGTAAACAACATAATTTTTTTGAGTTCTAAAAATGTCAAATTTTGTGCCAACAAAACGCAATTTGCGGGAAACTTTACTTTTCTGCTTCCAATGGAAGAAAAAAGCAGCTGAAAGCTATAGATTGCTGTGTGAAGTTTATGGTGAGCATGCTCCATCGCAACAAACGTGTGAGTACTGGTTTCGACGCTTTAAAAGTGGTGATTTTGATGTTGACGACAAGGAACGTCCTGGACAGCCTAAAAAGTTCGAAGATGAAGAATTGGAAGCATTACTCGATGAGGATTCATGTCAAACTCAAGAAGAACTTGCAAAATTATTGGGAGTTACTCAAGGAGCCGTTTCACAACGTTTAAAAAAAGCAGGTTTCATTCAAAAGCAAGGAAATTGGGTGCCACACGAATTGAAGCCAAGAGACGTTGAAAGAAGATTTTGCATGTCGGAAATGCTGCTGGCTCGCCACAAAAAGAAGTCATTTCTGCATCGTATTGTTACTGGCGATGAAAAGTGGATCTACTACGATAATCCCAAGCACAAAAAATCATGGGGACCACCCGGGCATGCATCAACATCGACGTCGAAGCAAAATATTCACGCTGCCAAGGTAATGCTTTGTATTTGGTGGGATCAGAAGGGTGTGCTATATTATGAGCTGCTAAAACCAAATGAAACCATTAATGGAGAACGCTACCGACAACAACTCATCAAATTGAACGCAGCAATCAAACAAAAACGGCCAGAATGGGAGAGCAGACATGAGTCATTAATTTTCCATGATGACAATGCTCGGCCACATCGCGCTCAAGGGCCCAAAAACTACGTGGAAAATGTCGGATGGGAAAATCTGCCTCACCCGCCTTATAGCCCAGACCTTGCCCCTTCTGACTACCACTTGTTTCGATCGATGCAAAATGCCCTTTCCGGAATACGCTTCACTTCAGTTGAGGGAATCAAAAATTGGCTCGATACATTCTTAGCCTCAAAAGATGAGGAGTTTTTTTGGAACGGCATCCACAAATTACCAAAAAGATGGGAAAAAGTCATAGCTAACGATGGGCAATACTTTGAATAATAATATATTGTAAGAATTTTTCGAAATAAACCCTCGATTTTACAACAAAAATCCTTAAAATTAATTAATACTACCAATACATTGTGAATAAATGCAAAAAAATGGAAAAAATTCTACACAACCAAAGTCACAAATCAATCAGATTAATTCGTCTGATGGATTTATGTCAACCTGATAGTTCCATATTAACTAAAGCCTTGTCACAAACAGTGGCTGATATGAAAGTCGGAATTATTCAATGGATTAGAAAAAGTTCATTAATCACCAAGATGAATGAAAAAGCATACTAATGACATCACCTTCATTTAATTTTGATCAACAAAAACAAGTGAAATTCATAGTATTCTTATTTATTAATCTTTTATAGAAAAATTCAAAATGGAATAAAAAATATAGAATATTCAGTTTATTGTTCCAAAGAAAAAAAAAAAAAAAAGATTTTCATATGTTACATTTTCTCAAATCATAATGGAATAATAACACACATTTGCAGTTATCTAAGATGTATCATACGTATGTCTATGAACAACCATTAAATTAATCAAATTTTCAAATTTTCAAATTATAACATTAATTAATCATTGGACATGAGGGATGGTATTGGCTTGAAGTATTTTTGTAAGCACGGAGGCGAACATATTATAAACAAGCAGAAATTCAACACGCCTACAACAAATTCTTCTAAAGCTACAAATACAAGAAGGCCTGCAAATGCCAGTCCTTTAGCAACTTTCCAGCCAAATTTTCCAATACCAACTGTAATCCCCACAATGCCTCCACCCACAGCATAAGCTACATCTCCAACTATTTTAACAGTTCGTAAAATTCCTCCCACCACAAGTTTAACAGTTTTGACTGCAGCTCTGCCTACAGCTTTGCTTGCTTTAATGAATGGTGCACAAGAACAAACAGCTACATCGTCAGTATTATTTTCAGTCCATTCATTTACCGGTTTTGATTTTCTTTTAAGAAAAGAGAAACAACCGCCCGATTGTACTGCATCTGATGGTCCTATTTTTTTTGTTATATAAAAATGAATTTTAGTAATCATTCACTTTATGATTCGTTTATGACATTCTCTTATAGATTGAAAACATCTGTTTTTAACTAAACATTCACTATATATCTAATGAGAGACCGTATAAATTTCATTTCATACATATGCCAACACGTGTAATGTATTGAAATAAGAAATATTTGATGGCGTTTCGCTTCCTTATTTTATGTTTATTTTATAGTTTCATTATTATTTTTATAATTTGAATGTAAACACAAGAAATCAAAAACACAGAATAACATTTCAAATTTTAAATGTGTTGACTATGTACTTTCACTTCATATAAGATTATTCAATACGAGTTATAATTTGTAAAAGAATGAAATTGTGTAATAACTTACTATCGGATGGTAGTTTACTTGCACTAACAAGCAGCTTTGAAAATAAGAGAAAAATAAAGACAAAAACCAGTAAAAAATAATGAAAATTTTATGATTTGAAAATGTGAATTACCCCCACCGATACAATTGTAAGGAAAATAAAAGCGATTATATTTCGATTGAACATATTTTCTCTGTTCACGATTTACTTATAAAACTGATGAGTTCTATCAATGGGTTTTTAAATACATTTTCAAAATAGGTAAATTCATTCCAAAGAATTAAAAACTATGCGAATAATTTTGTTTTTCAGTTTTTCAGTTTTTCAATTGTTTTCAAGTCTGTTCTTCTTACTTTAAGATGTGAATCTTAAAAATCATCTAGTGACTTGATGTAGAACAACCTATGAGTGTGAAAGAGACAAACACACAAACATTACTTTGTACGTAGCAGCATTATAGTTCTGTTCTATCAGTCGTTACATGGCGAATTTTTCTATGATGACACTTGTTGTTAGTGTAAATTAGTGTAAAATCAATTTTGCTCATAGTGCCTGGTCAAATGACACCAAGCTTTACCAAGTACTTTTACAAGACTTGAAGATTTGAATACAAAAATCTACCTGTACAGATACGATGACAATTACAATAAATGCGAATATATTTCGATTGCACATTTTCTCTCAGTTCACAATTTACTTATAAAATGGAGGATTTCTATCAATGGGTTATTTTTGTATGAAATTCGGTTGCAAGCTAGTTGTGATCAGGTACCTGTATAAAGCAATTCAAATACATAATATGCTCGATGTTGTTTTGTTTTTTCATTTAATTTGTTTTTATTTTTTTATTTGTTTAAAACATAATGAATATTCTAAATTGTCCGAATTTTTAGAATTCAAATTCAATGAAACTGAAATCATTTATTATTTTGATATTAAGAAATAAGTGTCTCATTTCAAATTTTGGTTAATCTAAATTGAGGCTTTTTCATTGAATTTTTTATATTTTCTAATGAACGCCTCTATTCATATAAAATATTTTTCTCGGGAGAGTTTTTATACCGAATAAATCAACTCAGTTGACCAATCGGCCCACAGATGGCGCATTAATTTATTATTTTTACATTCCTATACGTATGTTGTATACATTAAAAAGATTATAGACCACTAGAAAAAATCCAACTGATCATCCAAAACTGTATTTTGCGTCACTTTCAATGCATGTGATGCAGAGCAAACTTCCAGAGTAATGCGACAGCTATCTGAATATCGGCTGATAATTTCAGACGATATTTTCAACCAGCTGAGTGCGTTAATTTTAATGCGTTACCGAATACAGTAGTCGGTACCACACGGTGTGGCAATATTGTTTGTTTATCATACACTGCTATATTCGACGTTGCTTCTAAGCTAACGCGCTCTATAAAAATGAAAATATCGTCTGAAATTATCAACCGATATTCAGACAGCTGCTGCAATGCTCTGCAATCTTCTTATATCTATATTTACTTATGCTTATACTTTTTAATAGGGGAATGGACTATTCATGAATGAACGTTTTTACATATGCTTAATTCAGTTGAAAGGTTTGAAATTCGTAAAAAAAAAAAGTAAAGTGAAATATTCGCAGAAAATTCGCAAATTTGGTCAATATATAATGTAATATACACAAAGCAGAAACGAATTATAAAAACAGCAACGTGTGTACGCATTAATAAAGAATGAAAAGACAATGGAGAATGTGACAAGAGAACAGTCCTTTTGAGTTAAGAGCTGAGTAATTATTTGTATTAACGCAACATCGCTAAATATTTCTTCATAATAGGATTCTATATTCCCATCGATACAATCAAACACAAGCTAAAGTAAATGGATTCTGAGAGATCATGGATGAAATGAACAATTTTATGATTAAAATTGAAAACAAACCATTCGAAAGAGTAAAAGAAATAAAATAATTGGTTTTCCAAATCGATATGCATTTTATTGCAATATTATTTAAAAAAAAAAAAAAAAAATAAACCATATAAATGAAATTCATGATAGAAATACAAAAAAATTAGATTTCACAATATTAGAACTGAATGTGCAAGAAAATGTACTTTGTATAATAATGTTAAATTGTTTGATGAAATTCCTGGAGATATGAAAGATATAAACAGTTCAGAAGTGTTAAAAAAGAGACTTGTCATGCATATAAGACAATTATAAAATAGACATAAGGAAATGTAAATGTAAAATTGATAAAAACAAATTCGAAAGCTAATAAATAAATAAAAATAAAAGTATAAAAACAAAGTGTTTATGAAAACGGTATCCATCGAATATTTGAATTGGTATAAATAATTAATAATTGTGACTTGTTTACAAGAAAATACGCATAAGAGTGACAGTAGAGAATTTGCCGTGGTGACTTTACTCATTCTTTGAATATGTCAAAATCGCCATGCTTTTAATGCCTTCTTCACAGCTGTGAAATGAAATGGACTAAATTCCATATAAATATGATACTTTTTTTGAATTAAAATGCCTAAATGATTTAAAAATCTGTTAGAATATTCAGTTTCTTTTTGAATGGAAAAAACGTTTTTCATTTCATACAATTTTATTGAATCATAATGGAATAATATGACGAAAGTTTATTTATCTACGAGGTGTGGCATACATTCAAACAATTGAACTAAATAAATCCATTTTAATATTATACTCTTAGTCATTGTTGTTTAAGATGGATGGTATTGGACGAAAGTATTTTTGAAGGCAAGGAGGTGAACAAATTATGAACAAACAAAGATTCAACATAAATACAACAAATTCTTCTATACCTAAAAACACAAGATAGCCTGCAAATGCCAGTCCTTCAGCAATTTTCCAGCCAACTTTTCCAATACTAATTGTAACTCCCACAATGCCTGCACCTACAGCATAAGCTACATCTCCAACTATTTTAACAGTTCGTACAATTCCTCCAACCACAAATTTGAATGTTTTGACTGCAGTTCTGCCTACAGCTTTGTTTGCATTAATGAATGGTGCACAAGAACAACCAGCTACATCGTCAGTATCTTTTTCAATCCACTCATTTACCGGTTTTGATTTTCTTTTAAGGAAAGAGAAACAAGCGCCCGATTTTGCTGCATTTTCTAGTTCTATTTTTTTCAGACCAGTTCATGTACTGAATAATTATTTGCTGATGAATTTAGTTGCTAAATTTATCTGCTAAATCGTTGCGTGACGCTTGCGTATTGTTTTACGCTTGCGCTACAAACGATTTTTGTGTGCAATTCTCTTGGACGAATGTACGGTCGATACAATACGCAAGCATCACGCAACGATTTAGCAGATAAATTTAGCAACTAAATTCATCAGCAAATAATTATTCAGTACATGAACTGGTCTGATTTTTTTTATGTTAACATTTAAAAACGAATATTTAGTACTCTATCATCTATTCTTTCATTTATATCATACTTGGTGCGTAACAAAATTGTACAATAACTTACTATTGGGTTTTGAACTACCTGCGTCAACAAGCAGCTGTAAAAACTTTAGAATGATGAAAGGAAAAAAGAATTAAAAATTCATTAAATTTTACACGATTTGAAGATTCGAATTCGAAAATCTACCTCCACAGATACGATGACAATTACAATGAATGCGAATATATTTCGATTAAACATTTTCTCTCAGTTCACAATTTACTTATAAAACGGAGGATATCTATCAATGGGTTTATATTCACTTTCAGAATATGCAAATTCATTCAAATGAACCCAAAAACTATGCGAATTATTTTCTTTTCCATCCTAACGAAACCTGTTTTCGATATTTGATGTTTTTACACTCGATATAATTATTATAATTTGTATAAAAGCAGAATATAAATGTCGTCTGTCGAAAAGTACGACTCGAATTTTTTTTTCAAAAATTTTCAGCTTGCATTCGTTTTTGTATGAAATTCTGTTGCAAACTAGTTGTGATCAGGTACCTCTAAAAACCAATTTAAATATTACATAATATGCTCGATGTTGTTTTGTTTTTTCATTTAATTTGTTTTTATTTTTTTATTTATTTAAAACATAATGAATATTCTAAATTGTTCGAATTATTCGATTATTTCTAGAATTCAAATTCAATGAAACTGAAATCATTTATTATTTTGATATTAAGAAATAAGTGTCTCATTTCACATACTGGTTAATCTAAATTGAGGCATTTGCTTTGAATTATTTATACTTGCTAATGAACGCCTTTATTCATATCAAATATTCTTTATATATTAAATAATAATAGTATTATCATGTGGTATTGATACTTTTTTTTATGGAAACGCCTGAATGATTTAAAAATCTGCTAGAATATTCAGTTTCTTTTTGAATGGAAAAAACGTTTTTCATTTGATAAAATTTTATTAAATAATAATGGAATAATATGACGAAAGTTTATTTATCTACGAGGTGTGGCATACGTTTAAACAATTGAACTAAATAATTCCATTTTAATATTATACTCTTAGTCATTGTTCGAGTTAGAAGATAAACCTTTATTCAACTGTTCACTGTGGCTATGACAGCCGAAGACTGGATGCTTACAATCTTTTGCACCAAGCCTTTTATACAATTTTTTGACTTAATTTAATTTCCTTATTTGGTGACAATTTTTGATGTTTTGATCAAATTCCCTAATTTGGTTATATTTCTGTGATGACAACATTTGTCTCTATTTTGGAATACATTTCTTTAATTACTTCACTCTTGAGGTTCTCATCCAACTTTTTAATTTCAATTAACTTGCCAGTTATAGGCAACACAAATATACCAGCCTATTATCATTCGTTTATTCATTTTCGTATGATCCAATTAACATATTCATTGGATCAAATTTTTTTTTGACCATATGGTCACAACTTTGCAGAATTCCCTATTTGGATGATGAAATTACATTAAATGAGACAATAATAAAATAAATTAGCGGTTTTTGTGTGTATCGTGACAATCTTCGCGAACTATATGTGACTAATCCTTCTGTGTTTTAACTTTCTTATTTTCTTATTTTCGATATACTTATTGTCTAACGTTAGGCGTTTTTAAGGTCAAACTTTGTAATCCATCAACTTAATCAAACTTGTTTCTCAGCTTTGCTTATTTTTGTGTTAGCTTATTTGTTTTGAGACTTCAACAGTCATAGTTCTTCAAGATAGATGGTATTGGACGAAAGTATTGTTGAAGGCAAGGAGGTGAACAAATTATGAACAAACAAAGATTCAACATAAGTACAACAAATTCTTCTATACCTAAAAACACAAGAAAGCCTGCAATTGCAACTCCTTTGGCAATCGCCCAGCCAACTTTTCCAATACCAATTGTTATTCCCACAATGCCTCCACCAACAGCGTATGCTACGTGTCCAATTTTGTTAACAGTTCGTACAATTCCTCCCACCACAAGTTCTGTAGTTTTGACTGTAGCTTTGCTAACTTCTTTGCCGAAATTAATGAATGGTAGACAAGAGCGCCCTTCAGTATCACGATCCACCTCAAACCACTCATTTATTGGGTTTGATTTCCTTTTAAGGAAAGAAAAACAACTGCACGATTCTTCTGCGTCTGTCGGTTCTATTTGAAAAATGAAAATCTTTGTATTCTTTCATCTTATCTCTTTCATTAAAGTTACTGTTTTATATATTTGAAAAAGCACTCTTTTAAACTCATTATTCATTATATCTCCAATGAGGTAACGCACTTTTCATTATCATTTATAACTGCTAAATGAAATTTAAATTTTGAAGTGTATTTCTTTTATTATAATATATGTTGACTTACTATTATCGGATGGAGCATCAGTTGCGATAACTAGCTGTTTAAATAATAGAAAAAATGAAACAGTTCAAATTAATTAAATTGTTTAGGATTTGATCTTTTAAATTCGAAGTGTTACCACGACCGATACAATTGAAAGAAGAATAAATGCGAGTAAATTTCGATTCGACATTTTGTTCAGTTCACAGTTCACTAATGAAACACTCAATTCACAAATATTTCTATCAATTGGCTTACATTCATTTTTAAAACCAGCTTTCAAATTCATTTGAACTCACATGAAACTATGCGAATAATTTTATTTTTTCTGTTTTTTGCATTACCTGTCTTAATATTGTTGTAATAGTTCTCGCTGTTTTTTTTTTGTAAAAAATATTGCTCTATTTAAATATCAAAATGAATTAATACATTATTCAAAGTATTATCCATCGCCAACCACTACTTTTTCCCACCTTTCAGGCAATTTATGGATTCCTTCCCAAAAAAACTTCTCATCTTTCGAGGCCAAGAACGTATCGAGTCAATTTCTGATTCCCTGAACTGAAGTGAAGCGTATTCCAAAAAGGGCATTCTGCATCGATCGAAACAAGTGGTATTTAAAAGATGCCAGGTCTGGGCTGTAGGCGGATGAGGTAGTTTTTCCCATTCGACATTTTCCACATAGTTTTTGGGCCCTTGATTGCTGCGTTAAATTTGATTAGTTGTTGTTGATAGAAATCCCCAATGACTGTTTTATTTGGTTTTAGCAGCTCATAATACAACACACCCTTTTGATCCCACCAAATACAGAGCATTATTCGTCTTTTAACGTCTCTCGGCTTCAATTCGTGTGGTACCCAATTTCCTTGCTTTTGAATGTATCCGGTGGCTTTTAAACGCCTGAAAATGGTTGATCGATCAACTCCCAATGATAATGCGAGCTCGTCTTAGGTTTGACATGGATCTTCATCGAGCAATGTCTCTAATTTATCATTCTCCAAATTTTCTGGCCATCCCGAAGGTTCTTTGTCTTCCTAATCATAATCACCATTTCTGAAGCGTTAGAAACAAACTCTGCAAGTGGTTTCAGATAAAGCATAGTCCCCGTAAATTTCTACAAGAATACGATGACTTTCTGCAGCCGTTTTCTTCGTAAAAAAACAATGGAGTAAAATTCCCCGCAAATACGATTTTTTCGCCACAAAATCTGTTGTTGTGCAGCGAGAACTTTTACACACTACCAATAATTTCATTTTTCCCTGTATTGAATATACTTAATACAAATTCGGCAAAAGATATTATTCGTTTCATTTCACATTTTACATATGAAGTATAGACGCATAAACAGAAATTAAATATAGACTGTCTAAAAGTTGGAGTTTTTTTACACTCCTGCATCAAACATTGAAGTAACAATAGCTGGCAGAAACAATTACTGGCAAACATTGATGTGATCGTAATGTTTTTTTGAAAAAATCTATTAGAACTATCATGGAATGGTTCAACCCCCCACCCCCGAAATGACCAAGACCAAAAAAATTTAAAAGAGTCTGCAACTTGAAAATCGAATTAAAAATCGAAGTGAAAAACATGAGTTTTTTTGGTTGAAAGTTAAATTTAATCTTTCATTTTTTTTTTTTTTTTAATTGATTTTTTCCATCCAGTGTGTCGGACTGAGTATGTACAAAAACATCAAAGTAATGAAACAGGAGTCTCTGTTTGGGTGCTTTTGGTCATCCATATTATAAAATCGAATTTTCGATGATGTAAATAATGCATAAGCTATAATGAAATACAAAATTCGCTCTTAGTACAGATGAATTATTTTCGTCACGTCTTAGAACTCGTTTGACAGTTGATGAAATCAGCTTATATCCACCGACGAAGATTACAATTAACAACAGAAGAATAACCATTATTACCAATAAAATCAAAACAATTTCATTTAGGCCAATTTGATCTTCGGGTTCTTTCACTTGCAAACTTATAGTTTGTGTTCTAAGTGCCTCAGACAAATTTTAAGAATGGATAACTACATCTCTCATCAAATAATGTTAACTGAACTTAATATAATGAGTATTTATTTATTTTATTTATTTATTTATTCACCGCCAAAAAACTGGCTGAATCAATTGGAGTTTACACATAAATACGAGTTTGAAAAATCGTTTAGGATAATTTTATCAGTTACATAACAATAATTTAGGCATATCACAATTTAATCAAAGTCACAGTTCAATCAAAAGGAGATAAAAATTGTCTACAAGTAAATTAAGAAATAATATCACATTAAATTGTTCATAAAAAAAGTATTATGATTTGCAATTAATGAAAAATTAGAAAAATGACCATCACTTAGTGCTACAATTCGTGATTTAAATGTATATTTCTTTTGTTGCGTTGTGAAAACGTCTTGTACTTTATTAGCCAATTTGCACATTTGAGTGAGAGGCGCAGATTGGGAATTTCTTAGCACTTTGTCCTTGATCTATTGTGCAATTGATTAACTTTAGAACGTTGATATTCATTTATAAAATTGTAAACGGTCAAGCACCAAATTATCTACAAGAAAAAATTAGATTTAAAAACACAATTCAAATAAGACAGCTTAGAAATTCTAATGAGATTTGTCTAACTAATTCTAATAAGGCATGTAGCCAAAATTCCCTTTTTTATAAGGGTATAAAATTGTTTAATTCATTACCTGACGACATTAAAAGTCAAGAAACAATTGTTAAATTCCAAAATTCACTAAAGAATTATGTAAAGGAAATGTACTGATAAATGGAAATTTCTAAATAAAGATTATTATTATTATTATTATATAAATTATTTAAAAAATTTTTGTAATGAACTGATTTTTCCTAACGTTTTTGAAATGTCACAAGTTTGTGCAACAATTCCGGTCACTGTTTCTATCATAGAGCGCCGTTTCTCAACTTTAAAACGCATCAAGATCTATTTAAGAAATACTAAAAGTGAAAATCGATTAAACGGTTTAGCTTTGTTAAGAGCTTTGTTAGCTTTGTTCTTTCATCGAGAAATTAAAATAGGCGTTGAAGAAGTTATCAATATATTCAAAGAGAAGAATAGAAAACTATTGTTGTATGTACTGTAACAATATAATATTTTAAATAAAGTAAAATCATTAAAGGGAATGTTTGATTTTTTTTCAAACTCCCCCGAAGTTTTGTTCTAGCTACGCCACTGACGTCAATGTCAAGTGTTTCTGAGCTCTGGTTAATTAGTTTTGTGCTTGTGCATAACTACAGTTTTCCTTTTCTCATTACAATAACGTTGTTTGCTTGTTGAAGCAAGTCATAAATTCATAGCATTCTTATATATTATTCTTTCATAGACAAATTTAAAATGGTATGAAAAATATAGAATCTTCAGTTTATTGTTTCAAAGAGAAAAAAAAGATTTTCATTTGTCACATTTTCTCAAATCATAATAGAAAAATAACACACATTTGTAGTTATCTAAGATGGTATACCTATGAACAACCACTGAATAAATCAAAGTATCTGTGAAAATTGGACCTAATATTGGTGTCTTCGTGCTTTTGGTTTTGATACGATATGTGGAGATGCCATATTCAACATAATTCTTATTACATTTATAATTTTCAATGGTGATGTATTCGGCATCTCCACTAAATATGTCAAGTAAATAAAAAAAGCTAATTGACACCAAGCTTTGACAGGTACTTTTCAAATTATACCATTATTTGGACATGAGGGATGGTATTGGCTTGAAGTATTTTCGTAAGCACGGAGGCTAACATATGATGAACAAACAGAGATTCAACACGCCTACAACAAATTCTTCTAAAGCTACAAACTTAACTCCAAACCTTTCTGAAGGGAAGGAGTAAATAATAAAGAGTAAAGAGTACAACAACATCCAGCGTAAGTGCGATGAAATCGACTCAGTTGAATAAATGAAACATAAGTGTGCATTCGTTCTCACTCTCTCATAAACTTTGGTTGACTGTTATGATTTCAACGGAGTTAATCTGACGCCTTTTTTGTTAACAAATAGAAGTGTAAATGCGCGCATACACATACATTTGCGCAGTATACACCGGCTACTTATCTGACGCCGGAAATTTATGTTCATGCGTGCATTTACACTTCTATTTGTTAGCACAAAGGCGTCAGAGCAAGTCCGTTGAAATCATCTCTGTCAACCAAAGTGTATGAGAGAATGAGAACAAATGCATACTTATGTTTCATTTATTCAACTGAGTCGATTTTTCGCACTTACGCTGAATATTGTTGTACTCTTTACTCTTTATTATTTACTCCTTCCCTTCAGAAAGGTTTGGAATTAAGTTATTGTATATACCCTTTTGAATCGGACGGACGGACGAGCAAAAAATGAATTTTAAACGGACAGTCCGTGTCCGTTGACACCTTTAGGTCGTATAATTATATTTCGATTAAACATTTTCTCTCAGTTCACAATTTACTTATAAAACGGAGGATATCTATCAATGGGTTTATATTCACTTTCAGAATATGCAAATTCATTCAAATGAACCTAAAAACTATGCGAATTATTTTCTTTTCCATCCTAACGAAACCTGTTTTCGATATTCGATGTTCTTACACTCGATATAATTATCATAATTTGTATAAAAGCAGAATATAAATATCGTCTGTCGAAAAGTACGACTCGAATTTTTTTTTCAAAAATTTTCAGCTTGCATTCGTTTTTGTATGAAATTCGGTTGCAAACTAGTTGTGATCAGGTACCTCTAAAAACCAATTTAAATATTACATAATATGCTCGATGTTGTTTTGTTTTTTCATTTAATTTGTTTTTATTTTTTTATTTATTTAAAACATAATGAATATTCTAAATTGTCCGAATTTTTAGAATTCAAATTTATTTATTAAATTTAATTTAATGAAACCAAAATAATTTATTATTTCGATATTAAGAAATAAGTGTCTCATTTCACATACTGGTTAATCTAAATTGAGGCATTTGCATTGAATTATTTATACTTGCTAATGAACGCCTCTATTCATATCAAATATTCTTTATATATTAAATAATAATAGTATTATCATGTGGTATTGATACTTTTTTTTATGAAAACGCCTGAATGATTTAAATCTGCTAGAAGTACAACAAATACTTCTATAGCTACAAACACAAGAAGGCCTACAAATGCCAGTCCTTTCATAATTTTCCAGCCATTTTTTCCAATACCAATTGTAACTCCCACAATGCCTACACCAACAGCGTATACTACGTGTCCAATTTTGATAACAGTTCGTACAATTCCTCCCACCACGAGTTCTGTAGTTTTGACTGTAGCTTTGCTAACTTCTTTGCCGAAATTAATGAATGGTAGACAAAAGCGCCCTTCAGTATCACGATCCACCTCAAACCACTCATTTATTGGGTTTGATTTCCTTTTAAGGAAAGAAAAACAACTGCACGATTCTTCTGCGTCTGTCGGTTCTATTTGAAAAATGCAAATCTTTGTATTCTTTCAATTTGAATTATCGTAAATTATTACCTCAAGTATTACTACGACCTATACGATTGCAAGAAGAACAAATGCGAGTAAATTTCGATTCAAAATTTTTTTCAGTTCACAGTTCACTAATGAATTCACAAATATTTCTATCAATTGGTAAACCATTTCATTTTCAAAACTAGCTTTCAAATTAATTTGAACTCACATGAAGCTATGCGAATAATTTTGTTTTTCTGTTTTTTTTTTTTTTTTTGTATTTTCTGTCTTCAATAATTTCATTTTTTCCTGTATTGAATATACTTAAAACAAATTTGGCAAAGGATGTTATTCATTTCATTTCACATTTTACATATGAAGTATAAACAAATAAACAGAAATTAAATATAGATTGTCTAAAAGTTGGAATTTTTTCACACTGCTGCATCAAAAATTGAAGCAACAATAGCTGACAGAAACAACAATTGAGATTATCGTGATGTTTTGTTAAAAAAATCTATCAAAATCATACATGTTCAAATCCAGTAGTATGAACTGGGTCAGCAGAGCTAGTGAAGCATGCGTCGGTACCATGTGAAGCAATACGCACGTCGCAAAAGACGAAAGAATAGGAAGAAACACATAGCAACAAACTAAGTGGTGCACGCCGCTTACTTCAATCTAATCATAGCCCAATGAGAAATGAATTTCTCCTTGAGAGGCGTCATTATTGAATCTATGAATTCATCGTTGTCCACATGACACATTTGAACTACGGTGAAAAGCTCTTCTATAGAAAATCATCTTATCATCATTTATAAATGATAATATACACAGAATACGACCTTCAAAAGTATTGAATATCGAATATTATTTTATATTGAAGAAAAGAATATAAAATTTATAATTATTCACATAAGTCGAATGAATTGGATTAGAAATATTAAGAAAATATTCAGAATGAGGAAAATAAATTCCAAAGAAATGAGAAAACTAACTACTAAAGAAAGAAAATATTTTCATTTGATAACTTTTTATTGAAACATAATGAAATAATAATATAAAGTTGTAGTCGATCAACAAAATTTGAATAAGGTATGATGAAGAATTGAATAGTTCAATTTTTTCAAATAATCTGTTTCTTGTTGAATTAACGTCATCCAACCAAAAGTGTGCCAACAAAAATGGGAAAAAAAAAAAAAAAAAAAAAAATCATTCAACAATGGAAAAAATCTAATACCTGGTACCATTAATTAATGATTGTACATGAGGGATGGTATTGGCCTGAAGTATTTTTGTAAGCACGGAGGCGAACATATGATGAACAAACAGAGATTCAACATAAATATAACAAATTCTTCTAAAGATACAAACACAAGAAGGCCTACAAATGCCAGTCCTTTTGCAATTTTCCAACCAACTTTTCCAATACCAATTGTAATCCCCACAATGCCTCCACCCACAGCATAAGCTACGTCTCCAACTATTTTAACAGTTCGTAAAATTCCTCCCACCACAAGTTTAACAGTTTTGACTGCAGCTCTGCCTACAGCTTTGCTTGCTTTGATAAATGGTGCACAAGAACAACCAGCTACATCGTCAGTATCTTTTTCAATCCACTCATTTACCGGTTTTGATTTTCTTTTAAGAAAAGAGAAACAAGCGCCCGATTGTACTGCATCTGCCGGTCCTAATTGTGAACATTTAGTACTCTATCATATATTCTTTCATTTATATCATACTTGGTGCGTAACAAAATTGTACAATAACTTACTATTGGGTTTTGAACTACCTGCGTCAACAAGTACCTGTTATAATTTTAGAATGATGAAAAGAAGAAAGAATTAAAAATGCATTAAATTTTACACGATTTGAAGATTTGAATTCGAATATCTACCTCCACAGATACGATAGCAATTACAATAAATGCGAATATATTTCGATTAAACATTTTCTCTCAGTTCACAATTTACTTCTAAAATTGATGATTTCTATCAATTGGTTTATATTCATTTTCAGAATAGGCAAATTCATTCAAATTAACCTGAAAACTATGAGAAGAATTTTGTTTTCCGTCCCAACGAAACCTGTTTTCGATATTTGATGTTTTTACACTCGATATAATTATTATAATTTGTATAAAAGCAGAATATAAATGTCGTCTGTCGAAAAGTACGACTCGAATTTTGTTTTCAAAAATTTTCAGCTTGCGTTCGTATTTGTATGAAATTGCAAGCTAGTTGTGATCAGGTACCTGTATAAAGCAATTCAAATAGATAATATGCTCGATGTTGTTTTGTTTTTTCATTTAATTTGTTTTTATTTTTTTATTTATTTAAAACATAATGAATATTCTAAATTGTTCGAATTATTCGATTATTTTTAGAATTCAAATTCAATGAAACTAAAATCATTTATTATTTTGATATTAAGAAATAAGTGTCTTATTTCACATACTGGTTAATCTAAATTAAGGCATTTGCAATGAATTATTTATACTTGCTAATGAACGCCTCTATTCTTCATTGAATTTATAGTATTATCATGTGGCATTGATACTTTTTTTTATGAAAACGCTTGAATGATTGAAATCTGCTAGAATATTCAGTTTCTTTTTGAATGAAAAAAACGGTTTTCATTTGATAAAATTTTATTAAATAATAATGGAATAATATGACGAAAGTTTATTTATCTACGAGGTGTGGCATACGTTTAAACAATTGAACTAAATAATTCCATTTTTAATATTATACTATTAGTCATTGTTGTTTAAGATGGATGGTATTGGACGAAAGTATTGTTGAAGGCAAGGAGGTGAACAAATTATGAACAAACAAAGATTCAACATAAGTACAACAAATTCTTCTATTGCTACAAATACAAGAAAGCCTGCAATTGCAACTCCTTTGGCAATCGCCCAGCCAATTTTTCCAATACCAATTGTAATCCCCACAATGCCTCCACCAACAGCGTATGCTACGTGTCCAATTTTGTTAACAGTTCGTACAATTCCTCCCACCACAAGTTCTGTAGTTTTGACTGTAGCTTTGCTAACTTCTTTGCCGAAATTAATGAATGGTAGACAAGAGCGCCCTTCAGTATCACGATCCACCTCAAACCACTCATTTATTGGGTTTGATTTCCTTGTAAGGAAAGAAAAACAACTGCACGATTCTTCTGCGTCTGTCGGTTCTATTTGAAAAATGAAAATCTTTGTATTCTTTCAACTTATCTCTTTCATTAAAGTTACTGTTTTATATATTCGAGAGAACAGTTTTGCGAAAAATCAAGTGAGAATGTATGCATGCGTCGAATAAACTCACGCAACCGGCGTAAAGACATCGATACTCACAACATATATTACAGCGAACATTTTCGATGTCTGTGCGACAGCTGTGTGAATTTATTTGCCGCATGCAAATATTTGCATTTGATTTTCTGCATCGATATAGCGACTGTACACAGCCCAACTGTGCTGTAGCCATTGCTCAGTTCCAGCAAAATTTAACGTCTATTGATTATATCTCCAAATAGTTAACGCACTTTTTATTTAATTTAATTTAATTTAATTTTATTTTATTTCTAATTTGGTTTAAAGATAACTGCTAAATGAAATTTAAATTTTGAAGTGTATTTCCTTTATTATAATATATGTTGACTTACTATTATCGGATGAAGCATCAGTTGCTATAACTAGCTCTTTAAATAATAGAAAAAATGAAACATTTCAAAACAATTAAAGTTTCTAGGATTTGATGATTTACCACAATGGATACGATTGCAAGAAGAACAAATGCGAGTAAATTTCGATTCGACATTTTATTCAGTTCACAGTTCACTAATGAAGCACTCAATTTACAAATATTTCTATCAATTGGTTTACATTCATTTTCAAAACCAGCTTTCAAATTCATTTGAACTCACATGAAGCTATGCGAATAATTTTATTTTTTCTGTTTATTTTTTCTTTTGCATTTTCTGTCTTCAATAATTTCATTTTTCCCTGTATTGAATATACTTAATACGAATTCGGTAAAAGATGTTCTTCGTTTCATTTAGACTGACTAAAAGTTGGAATTTTTTCATACTCCTGCATCAAACATTGAAGCAACAATAGCTGACAGAAACAACTACTGGCAAAAATTGATGTGATCGCAATGTTTTTTTTGGAAAAAATCTATTAAAACTATCATAGAATTTAAGCTTTTACGAATCTTTGGATAATTTTGATATATCACGATAAAGAGAAAAAACAACATCAAAAGTTTTAATAAAAATGTCAAAGGAATGAAGTAACGTAATATCTCTGTGTAAATTAAGAGTATACCTTCAGTGATGAAAAATGTAGCGCCTCTCAATTCTAGAACTAGAAAAAGTTACTGTCATCAACCGTTATCAACAGAATGTGTCACTCATGAATTGAAATTGAAATAATTCATTCTTCTGGAATTAATAAAAATCAATGAGTATTGAAAACACTGAATAATCTAAATTTGGGAGTTTGTTTTGCGCTCGAAATACAATGTTGCAAATTTTTTTATGATATAATAATCCAACAAGATACTTTCCAACATTTGCTGCAATTTCAAATTAATCATAATAGAATTGAACATTTTTCTATCCAGTGTCAATGTTTGCACAAGCACGAATTCATGAAAACTCAAAGACAACAATTCGAAATCGTAAGAAACAATCAACGTGTAGAGGACGTCTTTGTGTTTTAAATCATATTTGTCCAATGTATTAATATATGAACAATTCGTGCTTAGTTTTCAGCAATAAAAACAAGTGAAATTCCTAAATTCATTGTATTATGTGGCATTAATAAAAATCTGCTAGAACATCCAGAATGTGAATTATTTTCTCTACAAAATGAATACAAATTCAAATAGAATCAATAAAGAAAGAATTATCTTTTTTACTTTTTGGTTTTTGAGTACTACGTAATTAAATAATGACTTACATAAATGAGTCAAACAATAAAACACCTTTAAATTACGTAAAAATTTGAATTTATTTCAATACAATTGTTTCGATGCATGTACGCATCATCATCAGTTGATTTGTCGACTAAAAAATCAAAAACATGCAAACGGAGAAATATCATACAGATTGTAACATCGCAAAAACAATACATATAAACAAACAATATAATATGGGCTCAATGCAAATCTTGTCAAGTGAATAAAGAGAAAAGGGCAGAGTGATATGGACCGTTGTCTCTGTTCACCGCATTGCATCTATGTATATGTATGAAAAGAGATTCAAGAACATTTAAACGTTGAGCGTTCTGCTCAGTTTTTAACAGTGTAAAACTATCGATATTTACACTGTGACTTTTTTTTTTTTTTTTTCTCTTTCAAAGAAAGAATTATCTTGGAGTCAATGAAAATATATTGCATGAATAAAAACAATGTACTCACAAACCATGGCTTTATGTCATGGATCTATCAGTTTAATTAATAAACTTTAATATAAATCCATTAGACGGATTTATCCCGATGAATTTGACGTTACATTACGTAGAATGTTTTGCATTTATCTACAATGTTACCTAGTTTTTCCATTCTATTCAATGTGACATTCAATTTGATGTTGTGTTCACAATGGAAAAATTAGATCACATTGTAAATAAACGCAAAAAATTCCACGCAACCAACGTAACGCCAAATCAATTAGATAAATTCATCTGATGGATTTATGTCAAGATGATATTTCCATGTAAAGTCTTGTCACAAACAGTGGCTGATATGAAAGTCGGAATTTATTCATATGGATTAGAAAAAGTTCTTTAATTACGAAGTTATGAAACAGCAAACTCATGACGCCATCTTTATTTTATCTATACAGTGTATTGAACTACATTTTTCAAGCGATTAATATGTAAACATTCTTGGTTTTTCACATAATTTCCATATTGTGTCATGTGTAAAATAATTATTTTCACTTTGGTATTCACATTAAGCAAAGGAAGAAAATGATCATTGATTACAATGCAAATATATCATAGGGAATAGGATGATTTTACTTTTCCACACACAACATATTGTGCGTAAAAGTATTGTAATTTGTACCCTGTACCAATAAGGATTGATAGTCACGAATTTCATTGAATTGATTTTTTTTCCGATTTTTTTTCATCATTTGTAGTCGTCTAAAATCAAAAACATGCTATAAATGCGTTCCCCATATCACATTCAAACGTCCACACAATTTCAACAAGCATAAAAAAACGAAGCATAATCTTATGGTTGATCGAGCGGATTGCCCGATATGTGAAGACTTAATCTCTAATCTAGTCTCTAATATAACAAACATGCGTGTTCACTTCAAACGCCAACATCGAGGTTTCATTCTCACAAATCGGGCGATACGTGACATCGATTGGGTGCAAGTTGATCGTAGAAATCTGATGAATGGTCGGTATTGTCCAATACCAATAGATCCATCAGATTTCGATGATCAACTGGATCCCAGCGATGATGGCGGATCTGAATCATCTGAAAATGTCCTTTTGGTCAATCTGATTGATTCAATTTTCATTTCAGATGATTCAGATTCCGAAAACGGTCGCACTTGGAATCGATCAGCCTGAAATCGATCAGCCTTGGGTCGATAAGCCTTTGGTCGTTCAGCCTGAGGTGGATCGACCTGAGGTCGATCAGCCTGAGGATGTAATGGTGGCCTTAGAAGAGGAATATATCGAGCATATGGACTACATTATAATACATATATGTGGGGATTGATGGGATAAGTAAAACACAAAGGTTAACTCTTTCAGATACTTTATTAATTCAACCTTTCTTCATGATAGTTCACAACAATCTCTCTCAGTGTCTATTCGTCTTATCCTTATATACTCTTATCTCTAACCGAATACAATGTTGTTTATTAACGCTTGTGGTTAATACGTTGAGCTTTGGGCTTAACGCCTATAAGTATGCTATTGCATTAGAACATTTCAACGGGCGATGAAATATACCATATGCTTGATATGTTGGAACCTGAGGTCATCTTACATATTCATGATGACGAGATCAACGTCAACGCTGATCAAACGAGTGAAATATTAATTCAAACATTCACCACCAGCGCACCGACCTCAACCCAATTGTAAAAAGAAAAAGTAAAAAAATCAATTTGGGCCAAGCGTCGGCGAATGAATATCTGCAATCGCCGAACAATGGATGCGCACTATTCGAATGATTTTATTTCTGCAAGAATGGTTGATTGATGAAATGGATTTGTTTCAATTATTCGAAGAGCCAAATCCAGACGATACAACATTTGCGGAATGTATACACCACGATTTGAATCTGTCAACTCAAGGCAATGATAATCAAGTGGTTGAAATTGTTGAAACCATTGCAATAGTTACAGAGATACCATCGGTACAAATGGCAAATAATTCACAAAAAGCATCACAACAAGCATCACAACAGGTAGTTGATGTTTCCATTGTTTTAGAGATAAATTATTGCACATTAGAATAATTATAACATTTTATAGTTTTGACTATAAAATTCTTGAAATATTTGTGTTTTTATTTGTCTTGAAACTCCTACTAAATATATGCTTTGATATAAGAAAATAACATTTTATTTCATTGAAAACAACTGATGAGAGGTGAAGAAAATTCATCTAAAATACAATGAAAAAAAGAGACAAAAGAAAAGTTACAATTTTACAAATTTTTGTATTTTCAAATGGATTTGTTAAACTCATCCGGTCAGACCCCAGAAACAGTTGACATTGACGTACACTCTCATACAAAATTACATGTACTCTGCTACTACATTTTTCCACCGGTAGAAACAGCTTGTTCATTTGATGGAACTTTTCATGTAGTTCGGTACACTGTATAGACAAAATACAGATGTCACCATGAGTAGCAAATTTTCTGTTTCATAGCTTCGCATCCGGTATTATTAAACCATCGGTCATTTTCATGTCCCTCGTGCACGTGATTTTGAAACAAAATTCATGGTCGTCTTTGGCAAATAACCGTACAGCATATGCATCTTTGTGAACGTTACCGCCTACATTATTAATTAAATAATAACATGATTGATGAAAGAAAAAAAAAAATTCAAAAATTTACTTTAGTAAGCCATATCGAAGAATGGATATAAATTGCGTTTTTTTACCAATTGCGATAATTCTTGCCATTGTTCTGGTTTTGGATCAACTCCAGTTGGGATAACAGCGATAATGATAAATTATGAAATTGTAATTTGTTTGCTTCAACAAAAACAAGTGAAATTCATAATATTCTTATATAGAAAAATTCAAAATGGTATAAAAAATATAGAATCTTCAGTTTATTGTTTCAAAGAAAAAAAACAAGATTTTCATTTGTCACATTTTCTCAAATCATAAAGAAAAAATAACACACATTTGTAGTTATCTAAGATGTATCATACGTATGCCTATGAACAAGCACTGAATAAATCAAATTTTCAAATTATACCATTAATTGGACATGAGGGATGGTATTGGACTGAAGTATTTTCGTAAGCACGGAGGCGAACATATGATGAACAAACAGAGATTCAACACGCATATAACAAATTCTTCTAAAGATACAAATACAAGGAGGCCTGCAAATGCCAGTCCTTTTGCAATTTTCCGACCAACTTTTCCAATACCAATTGTAATCCCCACAATGCCTCCACCCACAGCATAAGCTACATCTCCAACTATTTTAACAGTTCGTAAAATTCCTCCCACCATAAGTTTAACAGTTTTGACTGCAGCTCTGCCTACAGCTTTGCTTGCTTTGATAAATGGTGCACAAGAACAGACAGCTGCATCGTGAGTACTATTTTCAATCTGCTCATTTACCGGTTTTGATTTTCTTTTTAGGAAAGAGAAACAACCGCCCGATTGTACTGCATCTGATGGTCCTATTTTTTTTTTTTTTTTTGTTATATAAAAATGAATTTAAGTAATCATTCACTTGATCATTCGTTTACGACATTCTTTTATAGATTGAAAACATCTGTTTAAAAAGGAAAATAAAAGCGATTATATTTCGATT
The DNA here is from genome assembly GCA_029041755.1 of Resseliella maxima. Lineage (NCBI taxonomy): Eukaryota > Metazoa > Arthropoda > Insecta > Diptera > Cecidomyiidae > Resseliella > Resseliella maxima. Next base: position 49,455 of record JAQOWM010000983.1, read on the forward strand.
GAACATAATTTCTCTGTTGACGATTTACTTATAAAATTGATGAGTTCTATCAATGGGCTTATATTCATTTTCAGAATTGGTAAATTTATTTGAACGAACCAAAAACTATGTGAACAATTTTGTTTTTCAAATTATCTGTTTTTTATTTAAACCTGTTTTTCTTACACTCAGTCTTATTTACTTTAAGATGTATTGCGAAAAATATTATTGATCTTATTTTATATAATAATTTATTAACAGAATAAGAATATTGAATTGTCTAAAATTTAAAGTGGGATTTTTTCAACGCCTTTCGTTTTTAGAACGATAAAATTTCGATTGAATGCGAATAATATGTGAAAAATTTTGTTTTTCATACAATTTCAATGCTTCATTGGGTAGAATAATTTTAAGTGTGCGAACAATACATAACAAGTTGAAAACTTCATAATAGAAAATGTAAACTTCATTATAAACTAAGTTGTAAACGCATTTTATGTTTTTGACACTTTTAAATCGTTTTTTCACATGTATGTTCAGATTTATGTGAGAAAACCAAAATACATTTTGTGAGGGAGACTGCTGACCAATGTCAAATATTTTAAGTATATTAATATACAAAGCTCTTTTAATAAGTGAAATTTTTCTATGTAACCATGTGGTGCTTTCATTCTCTCATTCATTACATTTGGTTGGTAGTATAATAAAACGATCAAAGCTTACTCAAGTGCCGCTGGGATGGCGCTCGGGAGAACGTTTCGTTTTTAATACCTGACATTGCTACTGACAAAACTCTTTTAAAAACGTTATTATTTCCATATTTTCATTTGTAAGATATAATAAGTTATGTAAGGACAAGGAATGTGAACAATTTTGGCAGATCCGTATAACACCATCTACACTTTTAATGGAAATCAACCATTTATTGTTCTTTTTATAATTCAATTTCGTGTCCTTCCATGTTGCATTGTTAGATAGAATTAGTTATAACATTATTAAGGTGAATTTCAATTTCAGTACAGATTTGGTTCTTAAACCATACCAATCATCGCTTAATGAGCACGAAAATATAGAGAAATAAAATTGTCCTTAAGAGGCGCCATTATCGTTGTCAGCATGGAACATTTCACAAAATTGCGGAGAATAGCTCTTCCAAATGATACAATAATCCCAAGCAAAAATAAATACGCATTTTTACGTTGCGTTAACGCAACGCAAAGTAGTGTCACACTCATTACATGTTTGAAATTGCTACGTGCATACATAAATCGAATTAAGAAAAAAATGCAAACATTTGAACAAAATGAAAATTAATTATTTAATTATAACATAATTAAATAAATAAAAAACTTATATTATTAATTGAAATTTAGTCCATTTTCATTTTGTTCAAATGTTTTGCAAATGCATTTTTTTCTAAATTCGATTTATGTATATATCTTTGTAACGACAGAAACAGAAGGCAAAGACGGAATTGGAGAAAATAAACAAATAAATGTATACAAGAATATATTTTAAGACCATTTCAAACGGCGCACACATATTCAGATTTTTCGCTATTCAATGTTGTACTCTCTTTCATGCTATTCCTCACACTCTTTCTTACACTCTTTCTCACACTCATTCTTATACTGTCATACTCTTTTTCACAATCTCGCTGTACGAAAGTCACCAGAATCATTTGTGTCTGCGTTCATAACAATGAATTTTGGCAATTTTGTGTGCGTACAAATTTATTTTTCGTTTATTCATAGCAATCAAGTGCACGTAGCAATTTCAAACATGTAATGAGTGTGACACTACTTTGCATTGCGTTAACGCAACGTAAAAATGCGTATTTATTTTTGCTTGGGAATATACACTGAATACGACTTTCAAAAGTATTGAATATCGAATATTATTTGATATTGAAGAAAAGAATATAAAATTTAAAATTGCTTACATAAGTCGAATGAATTGGACTAGAAATACTAAGAAAACATTCAGAATGAGGAAAATAATTTCCAAAGAAATGGGAAAACTAACTACTAAACGAAAAAAAAAAATATTTTCATTTGATAAGATTTTATTGAAACATAATGAAATTATAATATAAAGTTGTAGTTTTTAAGATGTGTGCTATACGTATGACCAACAATTGAATAATTCCATTTTTTCAAATAAAACTATTAATCATTATTGTGCATGATAGATGGTATTGGACAAAAGTATTTTTGTAAGCACGGAGGAGAACATATGATGAACAAGCAGAGATTTAACATGCCTATAACGGCTTCTTCGATAGATATAAACGCAAAAAGACCTACAAATGCCAGTCCTCTTGCAATTTTCCAACCAACTTTTCCAATACCAATTGTAACCCCTAAAATGCCTCCACCCACAGCATAAGCCACGTCTCCAATTATTTTAACAGTTCGTACAATTCCTCCCACCATAACTTTAACAGTTTTGAACGCAGATCTGCCAACAGATTTGCTTGCTTTAATGAATGGTGCACAAGTGCAGCTTGCGATAGCATTGGGATTATTTTCAGTCGACTCATTTACCGGTTTTGATCTCCTCCTAAGGAAAGAGAAACAACCAACCGATTTTACTGCATCTTCTGGTTCTATTTTTTGTATGTTTAAAAATAAACATTTATTACTCTATCATTTATTCTTTTAGTTATATCATACTAGTACATAACAAAATTGTACAATAATTATTGTAAATTAATTTACTATTGGGTTTTGAACTGCCTGCGTCAACAAGCATCTGTTAAAACATTAGAATGATGAAAAGAAGAAAAAATTAAAAATGCATTATTATAAACGATTTGAAGATTTGAATTCAAAAATCTACCTCCACAGATACGATGGCAATTACAATAAATGCGAATATATTTCGATTGAACATTTTTTCTTAGTTCACAATTCACTTATGAAATGGGTAATTTCAATTAAATGGATTATATACACTTTCAGAATAGGCAAATTAATTCGAATGAATCCAAAAACTATTAGAAGAATTTTGTTTTTCTCATTTTAAGAAACCTGCTTTTATTACACAAGTTGTTATTTTTATACTCAGTATAATTATTATAATTTGTGTGAAAGATGTTACAAAATCGTCATAGACAGTCAGTCAGTCAGTTACTTTTTTTTCACATGGGTTGTCATAAATGATAATTGATAATTGTACTTTATTATTTTTTTATACGTTATTTCAAATAACTTATTTGTAATAAAAAAAAATAAATAAAATATAAATGTCGATTGTCTAAAACAGGGCAATGCAAACTAAGAGGGCTATATGTTGAGAGTTTAGAATCTAGAATAATTTCTAACGACATCTATCGTATCTCAGCAACATGTTGACAGTTTGATAACAACATGTTGATATTGAATGTGATTAAAAATTCGGTGAGATGTAAATATTCATTTTAAGCAATGAGCAAAAAAATCATTCTTCTTACATAGTTTAGATTGTGTAGGCATACTTCGTTCGAAGCTCTAAATACATAATCTAAATGAAGTATATAGCAACCTTCAGTGTAAACTCAGGCCTCAACTCGTTTGAGAAATCAAATTTTATTTTTTAACCGAAATTTGCATGAGTTCCATTACACATGCCATGATTACAGAGTATATGCAGTATTGAAACATTTTTTCACGGAACTTTTCTATTTTAATTTCTATGTACAAATAGTTTGTGAGGAATGTTAGTCGTTCATCAATTTTTATTTGAATATTTATGTTGTTTGTGAGGTATATTGTTGCGCAATGCAACTAAAGAAACATTCAATAGCTTCAAAAAGACAAGTTATCCATTTTTATCAAAAATGTCGTATTTAAAGAAAAAAAAAAAAAATAAATAAACTATCAATCCGCATTTGGAAATGTCACTTGATAGTTCATGGCATGTGTATTGTTGATTTGTTTACAAGACAAAACGCATAAAAGTGAAAGCAGAGCGCTAATACCACAACGCATCCACAAACAGCCTATGCTTGGTTAACAGTTCGTACAATTCCTCCCAAAACAAGTTTTGTAGTTTTGACTGTACCTTTTTTGCCGAAATTGTTGAAATAAGAAGTAAACGTTGAGATATATAAAAAATGACTGATAAAATTTTATTGAAAAATTACAACTATTTATAGTTTTAGAATTTAGTACAACTAAATCTAAGTCTACTTTATTTTACATTAATTGATAATTCTATAAGTATAACTCAAATTATTATATATAAAGATAAATTAATAAAATTTTTTAGGATTTGATGATTTAAATTCAAATTATTACCACGACCAATACGATTGCAAGAAGAACAAATGCGAATACATTTCGACTCGAAATTGTTTTTCAATTCACAGTTCACAGTGCACTAATGAAACATTGAATTCACAAATATTTCTATCAATTGATTAATATTCATTTGCACAAAACGCCTAAAATTCATTTGAACTCACATGGAACTATGCGAATAATTTTGTTTTTCTGTTATCTTGCTTCATTAATTTCATTTTTTCCTGTATTAAATAGACTTAATACGAATTCGGCAAAAGATGTTATTCATTTCATTTTATATATGATGTAATAGACGAATAAACAGAAATTAAATATAGACTGTCTAATAGTTGGAGATTTTTCATACTCCTGCTTCAAACATTACAGGAACAATAGTTGACAGAAACAACTACTGACAAATATTGAGATGATCGTGATGTTTTTTTGAAAAAATCTATTGAATTAGCAAAATACTGTATGGAATTGCGATAACAAGTGAGATTCAAAAACTTGCCAATCAGAAAAAAAAACATCAAAAGTTTCAATAAAAAACGAATTTACACGGAGAAAATCGGTAGAAAAAAGAACATTTTTAAAATTCTGCAATAATATTGAAATTTATATTAATTAAAAAAAAATCAATGAGTATTTGAATAGTCTAAATTTAGGAGTTTTTTTTAAATCTTTTTGACATTGAAGGGATTTTTTTTTTTTTCTATAAATAAACTTCTCAATTCAAACCATACAGATTTCATTATTTCATAGTCTACATTTAGGAGGTTTTATCCTTCGCAAATTATAATTTGTTAGATCGAAAATATTTTGAGTTATAATTACATAAAAAAGCATTAAAAAAAAAAAAAACAAACTGCTAGTTTTTCCTTAAAAAAAATGTCATTTTATTTAACCAAAAATGTGTCAAATATATTTTTAATGTAAACAAAATTCAATTTTCAAATTCTCTATAAACTATAATTATTCATAAACTAAAACCTCTTCTTTGAGCGTTAACAATAGCAAATAAATGGAAATAAATGTGAGACATCCAGCTACAATACCAGAAAGAACACCTGGCCATCGTCGAAAAATGATCATAATGAATATGATTGTTGATAAAACTAGCATCACACCAAATGGAACCATAGCGCTCATGTGTAAACGACGATGTGAAAATGTATTTGGAAATCTTGGAAAACTGACAAAAAAATTAAATGTGATCAAATTTTCATATTTTCCAAAAAAAAAAAAAAAAAAAAAAAAATCCAAATTTTACTTGATGGGAAGTTCTTCAGCTGGATCTTCAGGCCAAAGGACATTGGTTCGATGTATTTCCATTTTATTTATTTTTCCATCCAATGCTGATGCATTCAAATTGCTCTCTGTTGATGATTTTATCGCTGTATTTGTTGCAGCATGAATTGCAGCACTAAGTGGTGGTCTCATCGCTGTTAATAATTTTTATGTTGACAATTCAATGCTCCTAATAATGAATTTCATTAGTGAACCATTCATTAAGTGCATTATTGTTATTAAAATACATACTGTTTTGATAATGCACAATCCTGAACAATAAATGATGAAGGACTTTTTTCCTTTTTTTTTTATTCCTTTTTGCCTTTCTTTCTTTCTACCTTTTTTTGTGTTTTGAAATAAACTGCCACAAAGTTACTGTATGAATTTAAAAAAATGCACTTTGTAAAAAAAAAAAAAAAAATGTGAAATTATAACTAATGCACTCGTTCCATTGTTCAAAACCAAATTTTAAAGAGTAAAATGTTCTGAATAAAAGTCATAACTCGTCAACAAGATACGCATTACAGATTGATAGAAATGTTTGTATATTTTACACACACAAAAATGTGTGTTCAAAATAAAAACATGAGTGAGGTGATTTTTCAAAGTTGCGATGGAACTTTTGTATAATATATACTATATATGCGATCAGATATCTGTGAAAAGCGGTACAAATTATATTTTTAAAGAATTTTTTTTTTTGCAATGTCAATTCACAAAATTGTTACGAATTTCACTGCGATTTTTTTTTTTAAACACTCATATTTAATTTGAACGCAAATTTTTTTTTTTCGTGTGTGCACAAAACAAAAATTCAAATAGAACCAATAAACAAAGGATTATCTTAAAACCAATGAAAATACATTGTAAGAACAAAAATAACATAAATACGCAAATATACAAACAAGTGACTGATTTGTAAGTCGGCATTTGTCAGTTGCATGATAACAAATTTGTTAATTATGTACTTGTGCGGTACAAGCTGTGCCGCCACAGACAAGCGCACGCTTTGATAATAGAGATGAGAATATATTGTCTTCACACATGCACACCGACAAAAGCAACAATTCAATTCAGCAGTAAAGACTTAGTGAAACAACGAGACATGTACTTACCGATGTAATTAAGCAATACAAAATAGCTCAGAAAAAGATTAAATCGTTACGAACCTTACACGAAACAGAAGCAAATCAAAATAACTGAATTTTTCATATGCAATAGACGGCTACTTTAAGATAGAGAAATGGAAAATGAACGGAGATCAAAAGTAAAAATAAGGAGAGGGACGAAGAAAAATATGAAAAGTAAAGAGAAGAAAAATAAATAGAAAAAGAATATGACAAAAGGACGAATGTTGTGAAAAATGGAGCTGAAAATAAGAATTGATTTTTTGTTCAAAATCAAAGGGGAAAAAAAAAAATTCGAAGGGAAAAAAATTCAAAAGAAAACCACCAAAAAAATTTGTTTTTAAAATGAAATGTATTCTTTGGCTCATTATAAATGGCGTCCGCACTTAATGAATATGCAAGTAGGTTAGAATAAGAATGTTGTCTCAAAACCAACGTTACTATTTACCCTAATAATGCTTCTATCTATATACACAAACATGTTTTTAATTCTTTTGTACTGATAAATACCTAATGGAATCTCCTGCATAAATTGGCCTGTATCAAAGCCAAATTACAAAAACACTTTATTCGAATAATTTAAACAAAAAAAAAAGGAAAAAAAAAAGAAAAAGAAAAAGAAAAGAAAAAATAAAGAAAATTGTCTTTCATCAAATATCATACTGCAATGCATTAGATTTGGTAATATGATTTCTATGGATTCATTCATTAATCTCTAAGCCTCGGTAATTTAAATTTAAATAATTTCAATAGAATTTCAACCAATTTGTTCATATTAATGTTTCTTTCTTTTTTTTTTTTCATTTAAAAAAATCTAAATTATGACAAAAAAAAAATCTTGTTGTGAATTGAATTTTATTAATTTTTAACTAAAAATCACTTAAGCATGCAATTATTTACTTAAAAAAAGAATGAAAACAATTGATTAAATTCATTAAAAATGTCCATATGGAATAAACAATTTTTCTTATATTTCTACATTAACAAATGGCAAACCGATTATTGGAATAATTAAGGTTTTCCGATATTGAAATTTCCATTGGAACCGTTGTCACGTGATCCTTTGCTTGGTAAAAAACTTTTACTTGGCATTGGACTCAATGGTTCGCCCCAAAATTTCATTGCCGAAAATAATTTAAAATAAGCAACACGATATGTTCGATTGCTTGCTGCATAAATGAATGGATTTATAACACTGGATGCCCATGCAAGTATTGATGCAATTGTATTTAACCATGGATATTCATGTTTATCATCAAAAATATTGACAATGCTTAATGGCAAAAAGCATAATAAGAAACAAATAAAAATGGTCAACATCATGGCCGTTAAACGGCTATCTTCACGTTCACGGGCAATTGATTTTGATGATGCTGTTGCACTTGTTATTGCTGCACTACTGCAAATATGCTTATTCAATTTTGAACGTTGTTTTCGCACTGTATAATAAATGCATGAATATGATATAATGATAACAATACATGGCAATAAAAATCCAACAAGAAATAAAAACTTTTTTATTGATTTTCCATCTTTTTTGAGTATTGTACAGGAAAATGTTGGCTCATCCAAACCAAGTGTTCCCCACACACCAAGCAATGGTGGTATCATTGTTGATATCGCAAAAAACCACACGAAAAATAATTGCAATGCTATTATGTGCGGACGATATATCCGTGTATATAGATGATGATGAGCTATCAGAATGTATCTGAAATTAAACATATTTTATTTTTGTTAGTTTGTATAGGAAATTTCGATAGATTCACATTGTTTTTACATTCACAAAATTTCACGATTCGATTTAATAAAAAAAAAAAAAACATGAATAATTACCTGTTCAACGTTATTCCAACCATGCTCAGAAGGCTAACAGCAACATTTGAGTAGAAAATTACTGGAAATATTTTGCAAAGTGTTTCACCCAATGTCCACGCCTATTAAAAAGATTTCAAAATTTAAGATGAAAAATATTTGAAACAATTTTTCGAATTTTTTTTTTTTTTTTTTTGATTTTTATTCTAAATTTTTCAATTTTGATCAAATTTTTAATTTTGTTTTTAATTTTTAATTTTTTCAAATTTTTTATTTTTTCTGATTTTTTATTTTTTTTTTAAAGAGAATTTTTGTATAATATTTCGTTTGAAATTCTTCGATTTTTTTAAAATTCTTTTACTTTCAATTTTTTTTTTTAGAAAAAAATGTTTTATCCTCTAGGAGTAATAAAATCACAAATTACACTAATTCAATGAAATTGTTTAAATCTAACCTGATTTATATATCGAATGGCGGTCAGCGGCATACTAAATGAGCAGAATAACAAGTCTGAAATGCATAGTGACAGCACAAAAGCAGTGGTGGCATGTCCTCTGAGTTTTTGATGTTGTAGCAGCGCAATAATTGTAATTAGATTGCCTGTATCGAAGAAAATTCAACAAATGATTAAGTGAAGCGTAAATATTTAAAAACGAAAATAACATAATGTAACATAAACAGTGAAGGCGGGAGAAAATAGAGAGAGAGAGAGAGAGAGAGAGAGAGAGAGAGAGAGAGAGAGAGAGAGAGAGCGGGAGTAAGAGAGATAAACAGAAACTAATTCAATCAAATAAAGAATATAAACAAAAGAAATTTGTGCATTAAGATATGCTCTTGCTTTATGAATTCCACTTACCCGCTACTCCGACAACAACGAAAACACATGCACATATGGCCGCAAATATTGTGGCTGAGTTTGGATACACTATTGCAGTCATATTACTGACATTCTGAAATGAAACAGAAAAATGAAAAAAAATTGAATTAACGAAAAATCACTTCAAAGTCTAAACGAACTACAAAATTAAAAGAAAACTACAAAATTAAAAGAAAACGGGAAAAAAGAAAAACAACATGAAAAAAAAAAAACAAAAAAGATTATTGTTACAATTCGGTTGATCTTAAGTGTTGGTTTATTTGAACTATCTTATGCATTGCAAGTGCACCGCCTCGTCAAAAGAATCGTACAAACAAAGATCCAAACAAGAATCACATAAAGTATATTCGAAATGATATCATATATGTTAAACAGCCGCAAAAAGATGCGACAAAGCACAGAGGCGAAAATAAATATTTGGAACAAAAACTTCATGCACATATTGGAAATTGTTTACAAATGCCGATTATGCGTTCATAATATCCTGTGTAATGAACATATGTAAACAGTAATTTTGTGCATACATTTCATTTTTGCTATTGCGTTGATATTTCATTTTGAAATTTAGTTTTAGCCAAAGATGCATTGATCGTATTGACTCATAGCTGATCAGTGGATTAATTTTGAAGAAAGTTTATTTTCCCTCTAAAGTAGAAAAATAAAGAAAAAAATTAAGAAAAGAGAAAAGCAAATAATGAACATTCATTTTGTTATTTAATTACGGTGGATGGTTTGAGGAATGTGCACATGAGCCCACGTTCCGTTAAATAAAAACAATGACTTGGTATGAAAAAGACCATACAAGTGGCGCGTACACAATTAGATACACAGTTTGAAGTGGTCACATGAATGAAGATACGAATGAACCGACAAAAGAAAATGTTACAAAAAACAAATGCTTTGCTTCCGATTTTAAAACAATTTGTGGTTTAGTCAGCTGGAATTTTTTTTTTTTTTTTTTGATAAACGATTTTCTGTACATTTTTGTTGTCTAATGAGAGTCCCTTTGAAATGTGTTTCATTCTATTTTAACTGGTTTCATAATGGTATGGTATTGCTATGGTTTCGCGCTATTTTTACTTGCATTTTTCAACACAAATTCCTTGGGCATTTGGCTGAGCCCATGATCACAGAGAGTAAGAGAAAAAGAGCGAGAAAAAGAAAGTAATTAGTAAACACTTCAAATGAAATGGCCATTTGGTTCCAACAATATCTTAGAATAAACCAAAAAAAAAAAAAAAAAAAATACTCGTTTTTCCCCTCGTTTTTAACAGTCGATTAAAAGCATATAAATTACACTGAAACCATGCATCGTTTAAAAGAAACAAACGGAACCGATTTTGCAATCGGTTTTGTTATTATAAAATGTACGTTATTGACTTGACCATAAAAATCGCCAATGATTTTCGACATTTGTTTTTGCTAAAATTATCTTTTTATTATCAGTAAACATTTTGTGAGTGATGTCAGTGAACGATTTGTATGATTTTTTTTTCTAGATTATTCGCTGAATTAGACGATGAGAAAGAGAAAGAATAGAAGGGAGAGAGAGAGAGGAAGGAAGAGAGCGGAGGGTAGAGTGAGAGAGAAGGGAGAGAGAGAGAGAGAGAAAGGAAAAGTGTGTGAGAGAGGGAGAGAGGGAGAGGGAGAGAGAGAGAGAGAGAGAGAGGGAGAGAGGGAAAGAAAGATAAGAGAGAGAGAGCGAGAGAGAGAGAGAGAGAGAGCGGGAGAGCGGGAAAAAGAGAAAAAAGGAGAGAAAAATAAAGAGAAATAGAGAAAGAGGCAGGAAAAGAGAGAAAAGAAGAAGAGATGGAGAGAGAGAAATTAGAAAAAATGAAAGACGAAAAGAAAACCACTTGTGTATAAAAAAAAGTGTTGCTTAAGTTTTTCCTAGAGATTCGCTTGAAGTATTTGTGGTTTTCTTCGTTGATTTTCATGTTTTTTCGTTAAATTCTCGCTTTTTTGATGTTTTTTTTTTATGTTTTTTTCTTATGATTTTTATTTTTGTGATTTTTCTATTTTTCCATTGAGTTTTTGTATGTTTTGGCATTGTGTGAAGTGTAAAAACTTAAAAATTGTTAGTCAAATCCCATGTATTCGCAGCACTGAATGGCTTTGTATGAATCACGAACGCAATCATTATTGCAATTATGCATATGTTTACGATTATTGTCTGAAAAAAAAAAATTTACGCTACCGATTAGTTTTGCCTAATTGAACACACACTGTATAAATAAATCAAACACTTCTAATTTGTGAGAATGATCATGGTTTGAACGAAAATCAATGTGTTTCGCACGCGAATGAGTCGGGCCTGCTTTCTTTTTTTTTTTAATATTCACATCAATGTATTGACGTCATCTATCATGTGGTCTTCTGTATAAATTTCACAGATAAATTCAATAACGCACTGAAATCAATTGGAAATACCAACAATTGGATAAAAATAGACACTAAAATCACTACTTGAATTACTCAATCAAAAATAACATGAAGTTCAATGAAATGCTGACCAGACGAAAAACAGACTAAATCAGTAATGAATGTTTAATGTAAAACAGTCAAACTAGATTAAAACATACAGTCATTCTACCTTAAGCTGAACATAATAGATGCAAGTGAATTTGATGAGCAAAAAAAATGAAAAAAAAATATCAAAATTCTGATCAAATGAGTTAAAAATAACTGTTTGAAACTATTTACTTTGTATCCTATTGTATGTTTATCGAAAACAGTTTGAATGAATCGAAAAAAAAGTTGTTTAAACTTTTTTCCCTCGAAATGCTAATGGATAATTCTCTTTTTTCAATAATAAAATAACGCACAACACGAACTCTGTTGATTGACTCACGTCCAGTTAATTTAAATAATTTCCAAATGAAAAAAAAAAAATGTATGGCATCGACCAAAACATCTTTTATTTACATTTTATGTCCGATTATTCTAGTAATCCATTTAGATTTTTTAAAATTTTGAATTTGATTGAAATCTAATCTACTTTTATCGTGAAATCAGTTAGAAAATCAGTTGCCACTTTCTCTGAAGAAATTTCATTAATCAAACATGATCTGTCTGTCAAAAATCCATTTCTTTCCTCTCGATCGCTTTTATCTTGTTTATTTATTTATTTTAATTCTAAATTCAATTTGTATACTAACATTTGGTTTATGTGATTTTTGTTCTTGTGCCTTTGGTTTATCTTCTTGACTTTAATTTTGTTTTCGTGAATGTTGTTTTTCTCGATAATTTATTTGAATGATTCATAAGTGACTATAATTTGTTAAATCCTTTCATTGTTTATTTATATTCTAGAGCGTTCTTTAAAAATCAATAGAATTTTTGGTTTTGAAATTGATTTTAACCCCCTTGAATATTCATTGAATACCATTCAATGCGTTATAAATCTTTGAAAATGATCAAGGTTTTTTTGGGTTAAAATTAAATTTGAATTCGATTTGTGGCGCTGTAATAAATCACGGCGTCGAAAGAGCCGATTTTTTTTATTATTTCATTCGTCTTTCAATTGTACGGCATTAATACGCTCGGTAACAGCTTAAATCGAGCCTATAAAAACGTGATGAATATTTTTTTCCTTTTTTACTGAATATAATGAAACGTGATCAAAATACTCGTTGAAAACAATTATTGCTCACACTTTGATTGATATACTCAATTATACATGCATTTATTCAATAAATATTTTTAATTTCGAATATGTGGAAGAAATCGAAGACATAATTCTGTTCGATCGGATTCTTTGAAAGCAGCAATTGAATTACACCACCAATTCAAGATTCACTTCGAATCCATAACTACTGAAGAGAATAGAGTCACAACTACTGAAGAAGTAACTTAATAAACCGTAACCACTGACGAATGTTTATGACTAATAGAAAAGGAAGGGAAAAACCGGGAAATAACAAGAGAAAAGAGACAAAAACATGAAATGAAGTTAAAAACATTTACAAAAACAAAACAAAACAAAAAACACAGAAAAAAACAAAAAGAAAAAGAAAAAATAACATGAAAGAAAAGAAAAGAAAAAAACGATTTAACAAAAAAGATAATTTGCGATGACAATAGGCGATTGGCAGTTACATTTGTAGATTTCAAAAGAATTTCATAGAGCCAAATATATACTATATATTTGGCTCTAGAGCTGTTCACGAACATGAATTGTTCGTGTTCGTTTGTGTTCGTTCGAGATTTAATCGAACACGAACGAACTCGAACAATATTTTCTTTATCTCGAACAACTCGAACCGAACACGAACGATCACGAACACCAAAATTGGAACTTGAAGTGTTCAAATTTTGTTCGTAGTCCATTGCCACAAAATGAAAGCAAAAAACGCTTCACAACACAAAAAATCCAACGTTTGGTCACATCACCAAATATTTTAACTTCACCAGCCAATAATACAATACTGGTTGTACCACCACCAAAGTCAGCATCTTGAGATTTAGCAATTATAAAGTTTAAATAAACAGTGTTTTAGAAGCTGGCGAAGTCGCTTTAGCAAAGAAATTCATGTTTCTTACGCCATCTCTACGAGTATGGTGTGAATTTAAATGAATATCAAACAAAATTGTGATAGTTCATACAGTGGATTTTCATGCCGTGGGCAAATACATTAATGTACGATGGCATAAGTCATACGACGTTACATTGCAAACGATCTCTATCATATATACACTGAATTGCACATACACCGCTACGGAATGCAAACGACAAATCGTATTTTTTTGCCGTTTCCGTTGGTATAGTCAGTATATATTGATAAATCAAAGCTCTTCTCTTGTAAAAACATACAACAAATGGCTTTGTTACATGTGTTGAATGAATAGAAGTACAAAAATTGACAGCAAACGGCTGATTGATCTGCTGAGTTGATTTGTTCGGTCGTTCAATTGATGTTTGAATTGAACGTACATTTGAACTTTGAACGACCAAACAAATCAACTCAGCAGACCAATCGGCCGATAGATGGAATTAAAACCCGTCATATTCTAACAAAACCTGCTCGTGCAAGTCAATGAAATTGAGATTTAATCGAACACGAACGAACTCGAACAATATTGTTTTTATCTCGAACAACTCGAACCGAACACGAACATCGAAATAAGAATATTATCGAACTCGAACTGTCCGAGTTCGGTTCGTGAACAGCTCTAATATATAGTAACGAGACAAGTCTCATTAAGTCAAATGACACCGTTTTACTTTTGTTATCAAAATATTTTAATCAACATTTTCCCCCTTCAAATCTGACCGATTTATGTGAAACCAATCGAATCTAAACAGCATTATTCCTACAAAAGAAAAAAAAATCACAAAAAAGTGTCCTATTTTCTTAACAAAAAAAAAAAAAAATCAATTTGTGCCAAGTATGTTTTGTTGTCTATTTTGTTAGTAAAATCCGTATGTCTTAAATGTTTGTTGATAAAATAAAAAAAAAAAAACATTTGAATTGGTTGATTGAAAAAGTGTCCGGAAATGTATGTTTTCAAACTCTATTAATATTCAATTATTCGAATTTTGTTTCGAAATACCAAGTTATCAGAAGTGGTGTCACCTACAAAAGGTCATTCGAATGGGTCAAAACATGAATTATAAGAAGAAAAAAAAAAAAATAAATTCTGAAATGAATATAACCTTCATGAGCTTATGTGATTCTTAAACAATAGTTTTGAATCAATTTCCACAATTGTGGCATTTGTTTGCATCTTTAATTTCAAGTTTTGTGTGACTCTTTCGCTTGTTTGTGTTTGTATTGTTTACAATTAAATTTTCATACACGTTAGTCATTCGATGTGCACATTTGCATTGCAACAGTCAAACCGAAACGCCTTAAATAGTTGCCACTTTTTATGGTGTTCAGTTCTTCAGTGAATCTTATTATTGCATTCTACACGTTTCGTTTGAATTCATTGAATTTTATTAATATTGTTGGTTTTGTTGTCGTCATTTCTGCGAATGATTCACATCAAGTCAATGTTCAAGACAAGTTTTATTTATCTGGTGAATTTTTAAGATTTCGTTTGTCGTATTGGACCTGCATGCACACACACGCACACACACACACACATATTTGATTTCGATTTAATTGTTTAAGCAAATGTCATTAGTCAACTTAACTTTTACTAATGACTGTTTCTACTTATTTCGTCGTTATTGCCACTAATCGAAAATTCACATTCTTTTGATAATTAGAATTTTATCTCTCGGGCAATTATTGAAAAACCACTTGAAATCGTTTGAGGGCTTAAAATGAAAAAAAAAAACAAGAACATTATCGACGAATGATAGATTTTTTGCAATTTTTTTCTTCCTAACTCTCTTCTTCCTTCTTATTTCTTTCTCTCTTTCACTCTCGCTTTCTCTCTCGCTCGCTCTCTCTCTGTCTTGCTCTCTCTCTCTCTCTCTCTCTCTCTCTCTCTCTCTCTCTCGCTTACTGTCACTCTCTCTTTCCCTTACTTTCTATCTCTCTCTGTCGCTCTCTTTCTCTCTCTGTCGTTCTCTCTTTGTCTCCAATATATCTTTCGAATGAATTATTTATTGTTTTTACTTCTTTGAATTGTTAACGTGAAATTGAAATGAGGCAATTTTCAAGTAAAATTGAAATGATAAGCCAACATATGCGATACACCTTTTCACTGATAAAATTCTTCACTGAGTCTTTACATTACTTGTTTTGCGATATTTTTTTATAAATACATGAAATGACTTGCGATGTTGCAAATAGTGATTGGTTTGTTTATTTCTTTTAGTTCATTGAACATACTCTTTACTTTTTTCTCTGTTCTTATTTCCTTCCTTTTTATAATTTTTGCATTCTGTTATTTTCTCTTTTTTCAGTTTTTTTTCCTTTATTTCTTCTTTTAAGTTTTTTCTGTGTTTTTTTTTCTTTCAACTTTTCTTCCCTTTTTCTTTTCACTGAAATCCATAATCGAACAGAAAAAAAAGTATTTCAATTTTTTTGTTGCGCATGAATAAGCCATAAACTTGTATTGCTTTATGGATTTTACATCATTATGGAAGTGTATTAATTTTGCATGAGGCATGAGAATGTTGGGAGGTCCTCTGTAAATAATGTATTGGAAGCAAATACAACGTCTCACTTTGGCTGTACTGTGCAACGTAAAAATGTAAAAATGTAAAAATGTACTGTTTGAAAATGTTTCTAATTGAGTGCAAACAATTTTTCTTACAATTTCGAGCTAGACATTAAGTCTTGGAAGAAGTTGAGAAATGGTAATTTACTCACTAGCCAGTTAGGTGAAGAAGAAGAAGAAGAAGAAAGAGAAGAAGAAGAAAGAGAAGAAGAAGAAGAAGAAGAAGAAAGAAAGAAGAAGAAGAAGAAGAAGAAGAAGAAAAAAAAAAAACCGTTCTATGTGAAAAGTGCCAATTAAATGTTTCTTTCATCTGTTCTTTAAGGCAGTTTATTTGTCTGGGTCGAAATTTAAAATCTCGTTTCAGTGAGCAGTGAGCACGTCTTAGAGAAAAAAACAAAGAGCCATCATGTTTACAAAAGTACTAATTTGTGAGCTGAGATTTGATTTGTTTCTATTGAAACAGCAAGAAATAAAGCCTTTTATTTTCTCTCAAAAAGATATTGAAACATTCGTTCATTGTTTTTGCGATATGGTCGATTATTTTTAAAATCATGTTTTCAAACGTATTGATCAGCGTGAATGTGAGACAAAATGGCATATTCCATTTATCTTGCATACATTTCATAACTGGCAAACAACCAAATCTCTCGTCGATATAAACACACACATACACGTCATGTCTGTTAGATTTTGTGTGCAGTTTGTTACGTCTCTTTTCACAATAATTCCGTTGCTTGTTATACGGTATCGTCTCTTTCACTTTGCTTTTTACCTATATTTCTATTTTTGTTTACGCATTACTATTTTTATCGTTGATTTTTTGTTCCTCTTTTACTTCGTCGTTGGTTGAGTGACAGACGTCGGTTTGCCATATGCGTGCGTGACAATAACATAAAATGCATTGAAACGGTGCAAATGCATTGAGTACATTTGTTGTTGATTTTTGTATTTTTTTTTTTTCCATTGGATTCTCAGGTAATAAGGCAATGTGTTATCCGATCGATGGGCAAACAAAACGAGGGGAAGAAGAAAATGAAATTGGTTTGATAGAAATTGTCTATTTGCTACGCATAGAGGTTGAAATTCAATGAAAACCATTTTTTTTTTTCTAGATCAATTTGATTTTATTTGAATTTCAACTTAAACTATTGATTTCAGGCAGACTTAGATGCAGGCTAAAACCATTTGTCGCCGAATGAAAGGGGAAATATCACAGATTGTGCATTGATGACTATGCAGAGTTTCGGGTATTTTACAGAAACAATTCGATAAAAAAGACAAATTGATGAAAAAACAAAGTTTTAATGTAAAAAATGGGAAACGATTAAAAACGAAAGCAGAGCATTTGTTCGAGCAAGCAAAAAATAGTTGTCGTGTGTCGAATCGCATTACAAAATGATATTGAATTCACTCCAATGACAAACAGATTCTGAATAAAATTTCACTCTCGTTTCATTGTGATCGTATGATTTCCGTTTCGAACCAAAATAGCATTCAACGTTTTAATCGGACTTAAATGTGCATCAAACACACAAATCATTCCAAAATATGAATTTAGGGGGAATGGTTTTTATGGAAACATTGAGATGGTTCAGCTGCCGCATGGAATTTTTGCAACGAGACAAAACACATAAATTATTTGATGACATTCGTTTGATTTAGAGAGAAACTGTTGTCTTTGCCTACATTAATTGAAATTTTGACGTTTTTCCAAGCAAAATCGGATTATAATTGTGTGGCGAGAAAAAGTGTCGGCATCAAAATGACTGAGTATGTGTGTCTGTGTGTATATGTCACAGTGTGTGTGAGTCAAACTATATGGACGTGAAATTTGCATTTGGATTTATGATATAAACCATATGCTGATTAATATTTGATAGGCCATTTATCATGTCAAATAGTGTGCAGCATTAGTTCATTTCATATTTTGCTGTTGACTGCATCAAAAACCACATGCAAATGTTTTTCGAAATGCCATTGCGAGAGAATTGCTGTTCATGCATCATTATCAGCGGATAAATGAAGTTGTTTTAGCGCAAGTTAAATGGGAAGCAAAGCCACTAATTAAATGCAATGTAATTGAATAAAAACACGTTGTTAATGGGCGTTTTCTCTCTTTCTCTCTCTCGTTTTTTTTCGATTCATTTCTCTGTTGTTCTCAGTCTATCTATTTCTCTTTCTTATTCACATTTTTTGATCATTTGATCTCTTTCTCTCTGTGTCTCGATCACTTTTTCTCAATATTTCTCGATCTCTAATTTTCTCTCTTTCTCTCTCTCTCTCTTTCTCTATCTTTCTCTCTCTTTCTCTATCTTTCTCTCTCTTTCTCTCTCGTTCTCTCTCTTTCTCTCTCTTTCTCTCTCGTTCTCTCTCTTTCTCTCTCTTTCTCTCTCGTTCTCTCTCTTTCTCTCTCTTTCTCTCTCGTTCTCTCTCTTTCTCTCTCTTTCTTTCTTTCTTCCTCTCTCTTTCTCTCACTCGCTCTCAAGCTCTCTTACTATCTCTCGTTCTCTACCTCTCTCCTTCTAAATTAATCAATGCCTTCACTTAATTTTTCTTAAATTCTCATCAAATCACTCGCTCTAACAAAGTCTCTCATTCGATCTCTTGTTAAACTACACTTCGATTTTTATTCTTTTTCTCTATTCAAACAGCAGCACAACTTTTTCACTCCATAAAATAATTGCCGAGAACAATTCAGCTCATTGTGCGCCCTGAGCTAATTTTATAAACGAGAAGTCATCTCAACGACTAAAGTCAATTGAATTTATGGTGTTCAGAGTTCAAATCAACACGTCCACTCAACTGAACTACATTTATGAAAATTCATGCGCGTTGCGCGAAAGCATTTGTTTGAATTGCCGAATCGTGTTCATGTTTATGCTTATTGTATTGCTCATGCTCTATGTTCATGTTTATGCTTATTGTTTTTGATGGAAAACAATGTTTGTTTTCAAGTGTTTGCCTATTTTTAAAATGGAATTTTTAAACCAAAATGCTTGCACATAGATTCATTGAAATAGTGTATAAAAGGGCGAATGATCCCATGTCATGAACATGTGTTTCTGACAGCAAACAACGAAAAATTCGAATAAAAATCGTACCAAATGTCATCGTCCCAATGATGAGACGAGCATTAAATTGTAAATCCAGCGGCTTTATCGATAATAAACAATTCTAGAAATTCAAAACCAACTAAAATTACATGTTTGAATCAGTTTGAATGCTGTTTGACGGCGAACACAATATTATCGTCACAACCACTTGGCATTTCATTTCAAACGAAAAACAAAAGAACTAATGTAAATTGAAGTCGTAGTAATACGATTTTTCATTCAATTGGACGAATTGCTGTTTCATTTCAAATTTAAATGATGCAAACCATTGAGCGATGGGAAGATAATTTCAGTCGACGCTGAATCACTTTGGATATTTAAGTTTCAAACATTTTCATTAGAAAGTTGTATTTTTCTACCGTTTGTTGGACATTAGTTTGATGTGTTTTTCTTCTTTTGCGCATCAGTTTTCATCGAATTCATAACAAAACACATAATTTTAATGAATTTACGTTAGTTTCAATCAGTCTTATCGTCTATCACCTATCACCAAATAACAATATAATTGTGTTGATCGATTTTTATTCAGCGATTATGTGTTATAATAACTAAATATATCACAGAGTGTGGAAATGAGCAGCTTATCCATTACATAATCGCAGTGGGAATATTGTAGTGTAGATATCACGGGAAAGCGCGCGTGGCGGTGTTTTTTCAATTAAACGGATCGATTCGAATCACAGCCCACGTTCATGAATCACACCCAAAACAAATGAAACAATTCATTTTTTTTTTTTTTTTTTTGATCACGACTTTTTCTACATTTGAATGGCACATACTCAATATCTATTGAACATTTGCATACACTCACGCAGCTGTTACAACAAATGGTCACAAAGACTAGTCGATCACTGGAGTAGGATTTATGATTGAAAAAAGACCAAAAAAACATAATATCTAACACGTTACAATTCACTCACACACTCTCTCTTTCTCGGGCGCTCTCTCTCCCTCTCGATCACTCTCTCCGAAGTCGCATTAGCAAAGGAATTCATTGCCACTTGCGCCATCTACACGAGTACGGCATTGCTCTTTCACTCTCTTTTTCTCATTCCCTTTCTCTCCTCTCTCTCGCTCTATCTCTCTCTCTCTCTCCTCTCTCTCTCGCTCTCTCTCTCGCTCTATCTCTCTCTCTCGCTCTCTCTCTCGCTCTATCTCTCTCTCTCTCTCGCTCTCTCTCTCTCTCTCTCTCTCTCTCTCTCTCTCTCGTTCTTTCTTACTCTCTCTCTTTCTCGCTGTCTAACTTTCCGTACCTCTCTCTCTGACTTACTTTTTTCTCTTTTTCTTGTTCGCTCACGCACAATCGCACAAAAACACTTCAAGCAAATTGAATAACAACTTTAAGTGAGCCATAAAAACAAAGTTTTTTTTTTCTTGACTACAAGTACATTTTGTTTGGAATTAGATTATCAAGATATTGATGTATTTGATCAGAATTTGATGGTTTTATATGAGCGCTGATTTACTAATACTGAGAATATGAGAGATGAAGACATAAACGGCAAAGAAGCGCGATCTGAATCACCATAATGGTTGACACAAAATCACCATTGCGATGATGAATCATTCGATCCACAGCATCTGAGTCAGGTAGAAACCAAGAGAAAAACATGAATAATCACAAACCAAATGAATGAAATACAATCAAAATGAATAATAAAGTCTTTCACGCGTAAACACATAGTAGCCCATTCACATTGAATGATTTGCTAGAAAAATGGTGATTAGGTTTGTATAAAAACTTACATGAATTTTATCAAAATTTGAAGATATGTAGTTGCTCATTTTGTAGAGTATTTTTTTTTTTTTTGTTCGATTTAACTGGCTCCTTCTAAATGGCACGCACTTTGAATCCTTATCAAACTTGAGGAAAAAAAAACATGCGAATTCGTAATCTTCGATTGTGTTCAACACAATAATTTATCGTTTCAATTTAAAAAATTTACAATTTCTGTTTTGTTTGTTTTTACAATTTTTACTTATTTCCAAGCTTCAACTTGAATTTCTGATTCAGTCTCTGGATCAGTTTCAGTTTCAATTTTAATTTTAGTAAAACAAACACACTACTGCGTTCGCTGCAGATCTAACACGCATTAAAACCACTTAGATAACTTTCGATAAAATTAATCGGCCATGGGTCTATGGCAACGACAATTCTGGTGACGTTGATGATGAATGGAATGATGTTCGTTTACACTTAATTTAGTGAGCCCCTTTTCAATTTAACATTCAATTATATTATGTTTGTGTTCGTGTGTGTGTGTGGCCGATTTGGCTATGCTATGCTGGATATCGAAACCAATTATGATAAATTGTAATGCATCACACGTACGAATTGATATTTCCTATTTTATATCCCGATTCGCGTCTGTCTCTCTTTTATTATTTTTGTTTTTCTTCTTTTTCTTTTCACCGCACTTTTTCTGTCATTTATTCTTTACAACATTTGATACGCGCCAAGTGTTTTAAATTTATTGTTATGTTTTCACGCTGTCATTTGACGCTTCCAGTTCCTGTTTGGTATATTGAAGCCACTTTCAATTAAAATCGAAATTCAGAAAATAAAAAAAAAAAAAAAATAAAATAAAAAAAAAACAACAACAAAGCGGAATTCACAGCCCAATTTTGTGTTTTTGGCTTTTATGTGGGGGTCATGTCATACAGTTTCACTTTACCATTTAATTCACTTGAATGAAGACCACAGCAAAAATACTTTTCGTTTCATCGACCCGACCGCCTTTATTCACAAATTTTCGGCAGCTATCCAGAATGGTTGTAAATAATCATTTTCGTGTTTCAAAGAATAAAACAATTTTTTTAGGAATTTGGGATATTGTGAAAAAAATGCGATCTATTTTTATTCGAGAGAGAAACTGCTTTTGATAAATAACATAATTTTGATTGTCATAGACGTCGCCGCATCGAGTGTTTTTTTTTTTTTTATCAAAAGTCACTTGAAACCAAGTCGCCAATATAAAAAATATCAAATTTCCAGCGCATTTTTTGTTTTGCTCGCTTTTATTTTTTTTTTTTTTTAAATTTGGAATTCACATTGGAATTATTTCTTTACACGCACTGACAAATTTACTTCACTTAATGCAGTCACAAATTTACTTCACAAATGCATTAGAAAACAAAAATGATTTCGTTTACTTTGTGAGCTACGGAAACATACATGTGCCTCACATAGTAAATCGATCAACAAACAAATCAAAATGCAACCAAGTCGCATGAACGCTCACACAGCACTACTCTTATTCGGTTGCCGCTGTTTTGTCTTTGCTTGCTGTTTTCTCGTTCTCCTTCTTCTTCCACACATTTCTATCACTATTTAACGCACGGCAGACAACACTGTGTGCGATGCGTGATTCTTGCTTGCTTGCTTGCTTGCTTTCTGCTCTGTGTACTATAAATTCAGCTAGTTACTCTTCGTTCAAATGCATAACATTCGATCTTTATAAATTGCAAAGAGAATATGGACGTTTTTTTTTTTTTCTTCTGTTGCTGATTTTCAAATTGCCGTGTGATTCCGATTCTAATACATGTTGTGCACATAACAACTTTTCAAGGCAAATCACATTTTTATGACTTTCGTAATTGAACGAATGTACGTAAAATCCGATTTTTTTTTTGCCGTCGACAATCAATCGAATTCGAAAAGCAACAGATAGATAGGGGATTGAAATGAGAGAGAGAATGAGAGAAATAATGGAAGAGTGAGACCTTGAGAGAGAGAAAGAGAAGAGAGAGAGAGAGAGAGAGAGAGAGAGAGAGAGAGAGAGAGAGAGAGAGAGAGAGAGAGAGAGAGAGAGAGAGAGAGAGAGAGAGAAAGAGTTCATCTGATGAGTTTGATAAGTGACTATAACAACGATTTGTGGGGAATTAAATATAACGGTTAAATAAATTAAATACGAACAGCGTTATCACATCGGTAGCATTTAAAATGAATTTCTTTTTTTTTTCATTTCAATCACCGCTGCTTCTCTTGCAACAAAGTAAACAACAACAACTTTGTTTTGGAATAATTTGTTAAAACGTTAAAATTATGCGGATATGACTAATAAATTCATGACTAAAAGTAGCAATGCCAAACATTTTTTTTTTTCGTGTGTTTGTATAAGTATATGAAAACGAAAGCGGCAATAAACACTTCTCGAATGATATAATGAATATCTTATTGCAATTTTTAAGTAATACGTTCGATTTTCACGAAATTTCATTGCAGTTCAAGTATTCTTCATTGAGAATTTCCAAAATGTTTATCTATGGCACTCATTAATATTTCATTTTACAACATTTTTTACTGTTTTAAATTTTTTTAATATTTTAGCGAATTTCACCATCAAAAACTAATAATTTATCATAAATTTCAATTGATTATGAATAGATTATTTTGAATTTCGATTAATTTTCCAGTCGTGTTATTTAGACTGTAAAAACTTAAGGTGAAAAAATAAATAATTGAGTGCATTGATCTCGATTAATTGAGACTTCATAAAACTATAAATTTTTCACAACTTAATAAAAATCGTCATCCAATTTCGGAGGTTTATTTCTTTATGCGTTATTTATGACCAAATAAAGGTGCAATTGATTCGGTTCATGATTATTTCATATAACTATAAATTGAGAATTTTAGGATTTAAAAAGAGTTTAGCCTTGTTTAGCATTATATTTCATATATTCGCACGTTGCATTCAGTTCTCTGTGCGAAATCGAATTTTAAAGTTCATCCTCAGATTGACCTTGAATTACGTTTTACAAGACGACGATCGCAAAATAAAAAGAGAAAAAAAGGAAAAAAGATAGACAGAAAGATATGAAAGGAGATAAAATGATTGAAAGAAGGAAGGAGAAGCAGAGAGAATGAGTAAGAGAGAGAGAGAGAGAGAGAGAGAGAGAGAGAGAGAGAGAGAGAGAGGAAGAGAGAGAGGAAGAGAGAGAGAAGGAGGGAGAAGGTGGGAGAGAGAGAAGAAGGTAGAAGAAGGGAGGGAGAGAGAAAGAATGCGAAAGAGAAAGAGAGAGAGCAGAAGGAAGAAGAGACGAAGAGAGTTGAAGAATGAAAGAAACAAACAAAAAGAGAGAACTAAAAATAACAAATAAATTGTATATGATTAAACCATTTTATTGAATCATTCATCATCAAAACCTGATAAATCAGTTTTTAATTTGAAATGTTTGTCGTACAATAATTTAGTAAAACGAATACGTATATTTGGTTGTTGGTTGATCATTGCAAGCGAACAGATTTGCTACCTGGACATTCGCCATCAGACAATTTTACTAAATCTGAAAATAAAAATAAACACAAAACAAAAACTATAGTATCGACTCATTTGATTAATTTTGGGTGAGTGGATGAGTAATCAACATACTTTCGCCCTTTTCGCAGTTGTATTTTTGCATGACGCAAATGCTGCCAAAGGATTTCTTTTCGCGATCATTCTTGGTATCCTTTGGACCGGCACAAATTGGTACATAGTCTAAATTACATTCGTTACATGACTTGGCCGTTGCGGATACACCGGGCGCTGCCCAAATTATGCTGATTACCAGCAAAACTATGAAAAATAAAAACAAAAACAAAAAACAAAAAAAAATTGAAAAACAAGATTAAAATTATAAGCAAAAAAAAACAAAACAAAAAAAATGATATTAAGAGAATTCAGTTGACATTGAAATAACAAAATAATCAGTAAAGTTAAGCAGTAATTGCAGTTTAATTGGTATGACACACAGGAAATGTCGATTTTTATCTCAATCGAATTCATTCAAATAGCTACCGCTCTAGTTGAATAAATTTTCAATTTTCATTTAAATAATTCTGTGTGTGCGTGCACACATTTTGCTGTTTTTTCATGCGCAATATCGCATACATAACACATATTATGCTTGTATTGTCCGAATCTTTTCTATTGGCCACACCAAAAAATTAACTCAAATGATTATTTTCGCACACAATGCATGGGTTATCAGTAAAATAAGACCAGATGATCACTGTTTATGTTTTCACTTTTAATTTTTTTTTGTCCCACTCACCAACAAAGCTTAACAAAATAATTCTCATTTTGATTAATGTTTTGTTTTTTTTTTTTTTTTTGTTTTTAACACGAAACAATCAAATTTAAAATCACTGGAAATCTCGCTAAATTGGTAGATTTTGTGTTGTCCGTCAGAATGCACAGTATCAACTGAAACTGTTAAAATGTCAACTGTTTATTTTATACGGAATTGATGACAATAAAATTAAATTGTTTAAACGAGAAAAAGGAGCGAAAGAGAGACACATAAAAATGCCGCCATCATCGCTAATGACTTCAAAAACAACTTTAAAATGAGATGAAGTCTGAATTAAGCATGTTTTTGAATTAAGTGCCAAATCATTTTGTTTCACACAACATCATTTCAATTGGGTTCTTTTTTATATATTTTTTTTTATATAGTCATCCCAGTCACTCTTTTTATGTGATGAGAGAGTAAACAATCACTGTTTGCAGATTATTTGATTTACTTGTGTATTAACATTCATTAGAATGGTTTTTTTTCTTCTCTGTGATTCCCTTTCGTGCTATAAATATCAATATTTATTACACTGTCTACTTCAAGCAACGTCATATGAATTCAATTCTATAATATTTTTAATGTATATCATCTGATCCAAACACAACAAATTTATGTTGAATGTTTGGAATTTGATCTTAATAAAGAAACATTCATTCAATTTGGACAATTTATTTGGTTTTTATTTGACAAAATAAGCTTGAATTTGAATTTGCTATGTTGAGAGAACAATTATTTTTCTATTTTTTCAGAGAGAATTCTTCCTTTCTCGCCCTTAATTCTAGTCTTTACTAAAGACTAAAGACTCTTTAGTCGCAAAAAAAATAAACAAATTTAATCGGTTGTCATGAAAAATGCGACTGAAAATCATTTTGAAATCAGTTATCAAATGTTATGGTTTGTTTTTGGCCAAATTCTTGGAAATACATATCGTAATTTTTCAGCTTGCAAGCTTTTGGAAAAAAATATAAAGAAATTCAACGGTATTTTATTCAAGCATTTGACAATTTTATAACAATTTAGGTTGATTTTATTGAATTATACTCAAGAAAAGTGCGATCATTTTTTTTTTTTTTTTCAAATATGTCAAAGTATTTTTGTACTTATGGATATGCTTTGTTGTAGAGCGAAATTTGAATTTATAAAAAGAAAATTTTTTTCTTATTATCAAAATAGAGGGAAATCATTTTCTTACCTTTTCTTTTTCTTTTTCATTTTCTTCATCATTTTCTTTTTCATTTTCTTTTTCTTTTTCTTCATCATTTTCTTTTTCATTTTCTTTTTCTTTTTCTTTTTCTTTTTCTTTTTCTTTTTCTTTTTCTTTTTCTTTTTCTTTTTCTTTTTCTTTTTCTTTTTCTTTCTCTTTCTCTTTTACATTTCGAATACAATCTATTTTCTCAAATTTTCCTTCCTTTTTTCTTAGTGAGTTCTTGTTAAAAATACCTGATTCCAGCAGTCAATAGCAAAGCTGAGCAAAGCTGCATATTTCGTTAAAAAAACATACATGAATATCAATATATTCAATTAGCTAAAGATATGACCTCATTTTATTAAACATATCTCCTTACCATTGATGTTAAGCCTACAGCACGTGCATGGCGATTGAATAATCGAAACATCGCGATGATATGGTGATCAAAATTCATAAGAGTTTACACACATGTACGCAAATATACCAACTAATACACAGAGGTTCACATCCATATATTGATCAAAGGATGTTATTTCGTTTTATATTTTTTCGACTCTGAATTTCAACTGCCATCTGTTGATGAGAAACTTATGTTTATTTAACGAACGAAATATATTGGTGTCACAGTAAAACGGTTAAGAGCAAGTTTGTCGCTTTCCATTAAAAAAAAAAATAACTCTTTTATAAAATGCAATTTGTTAAATTGAAAAGTATTTTTTTTTTTATTAAATCATTTTTGATCATGTAAATTTTTCAAAAAATTTGATAACTTTTGAATTAATGGTTTGGCCAAAATGTTTACCCCAGATGAAATTCAAATGATTAAGTTTTGGTTTGCTTACAGTATGAATATAAAGATCACAATTGATTAATTTCGGTACTAATTTTTGAACGATTGCTGGATAAACAAGCGTATCATGTATGGAATAGTGAAGGCCAATCGGTGCTGTGATTCGTGATAGATGAAAATCGGTTGGTTTTTTCATGCCTTCTTTGTATTTACCAAAATTTCCAAACTGAATGCCTTGCGCATAGTGCAGAATTTGCTTTAATGATGCACCACTAGGCGCATGGCAGAGATAACTGGATAAGATTTTCTGAAATTTTTTAAATGATTAGAAAGAAAACCAAGATATTAACTTATTTTATTAACGAACTTTTACAATGGAAACTCACTATATCCTTTTGATTATCGGTGGGAATACCAAAAAATCCCAAAACTCTATTGCACAATGTCAAATTTTGCGTACAAAAGCTTTTTAATAATTCCGCCGTAGCATGACCTCTTGGAAACAGTTCTGTATTTGAGTTGAGCTAAAAGTAAAAAAAAAAGTAATAAAATTCATAAAATTGTCGATGTTACCATCGCGTTAAAACATACTTCTAACATTGGTACAATATTTGACATAATTTGAACTGGCAAATAATTATGATTTAGATAAACAGCTGGCGCCAAAACACTAACACCATACATTTTATCATTGTATTTGGGACGTTCAGAGAGAAGTGTAAATAAAATTGCTGCACCTTGAGAATGTCCGACCGAATATAGTTTCGAATTATTTGTTTTCTGAAGAACATAATCGGTGACCGCGGGTACATCGTAATAGCCCATTTCATACCTTGAGAGAAACAAAAAAAAAGAAAATAATATTTCAAATATTTATGAAATGGTGCGCATTTTTGAATCTAGCAAATATTTCATAAATGTTCTGAATATCTTCTGAAAAATATGTATATAAAGTAAGGTAATTTCCCCCTAGTTTCATACCATGAGAAATTCCAAAAATCACTCATTGCATCATCTGGATTTTTAGTCGTGTGATTTCGAGAATAAACATTTCCACGTGAATTTGACAACCATACATCATAACCAGCATCAGCCAAAGCATATGCTTTAAAATTTAAATTAGAATTCAAAAAATAATAAACAAAATTAATATAAACAAAATTTACATTTGAAAAAAAAAAAGTGGATTTACTCTAATATAATGGAGTATAACGAAAATTGGAAATGAAAATTTCCTCAAGAAGACAATAGGAAAACTAATTTACTTATAGATTGTGGAGCATTTGGTGGATTTATGCAATAGAAGTCGGATGAAATTAATAGTCCATGGTGAATAATAACTGCTTTCTTTTTACCCATCGTAGAATTACGTGCATTACATCGGAAGATCGTTAAAATATATCCATCTTCCGTTGTAACAGTATGCTCTTCGGATTCATATCCATAATATCTTATCAATTCGTTCTGAAAAATTAAAAAGAAAAAAACATTTCGTGTTATTAAGAGAAAATGAAAGAATAAATTCATAAAATTACCGATCTTAAGCCACACAATGCATTGTTTGTTGAATTATCCGATCGAATTGTTTTGATTTCATTGAGAAATAATATTAGCAATATTAAATTTGTAATTAATTTGTTTGCACTCATTGTGAGTTCTTAACATATTTCCAAAGACTGTACAAATCAAGCGTAAAATCCAAAGTATTTATACATTATTTTGATCAACCATGAATCAGCACAATTCATATAATTTCTTCTTATTTCATATTTTGTTATTGTTTTGAATTTTGTTTTTGTTCTTATTTTCATTTAAAATTTTAAGTTCCATTAAATGTGAATAGTAACAGAATTAAATTTTTGATTGAAGAAGAATAACAAGAAGAAGAAGAAGAACAAGAACAAGAAGAAGAAGAAGAGGTAAAAGAAGTTGAAGAAGAAGAAGAAGAAGAAGAAGAAGAAGAAGAAGAAGAAAAGTAGAAGAAGATTGAACTGAAGCTATACCATACTAGATTATCGTCGAGTGTGTAAATGAAGATCTCCTTTGAATCATACTGTTGCCAAACAAAATCCAATTTAAGCGGTAATTATGGTTATTAAGAATTCAAATATAATTCTGCGTCAAAACATTTTTTTTATGTAGCTTAGAACGTTCTAAACATTATAAATTAAGATTCACAATGAATAGCCAAACTCATTCAATGATTAGACAATTCGATGAGATAACTGATTTTTGTATTTGCGTTTCTTTCCTTATATATGGTTTATGTATTCAGCAGAACAAGTGGAATATATTTTCAAATTTTTTTACGATGTAAAAAACAACTACAAAAAACACACAACATCGAAAACAAAAAAAAAAAAAAAAAACTAATCAAATTCAGTACAAAAATTCCAAAAATCCATGATTTTCTTTTAACTTTTGATCTCAATAATGGAAGATCAGAAAACAAAAGAATAACCAAAATCTTCCTGAAATTTAAAATTGGTTTTTTGATTAAAAATAGAAAGAAGGTCGAACAAAGAATGAAAAATTAAAATTAAAATAATCAAATATTGTTTTCAAGTAATTTGAATTCAATAATTGCGTAAAATATAAATAATTTTTAAACACATACCGCAATTACTCAGTCTCCATCTGTTGACAACATTTTGCGAATGTCTTAATCAAAAGAGCAAAGTATTTTGGTTTGTTAATTTATGTAAATTTTTTGAAATCTTTTCCACCTTGAATCTGAATGACAATAAAATATTTTTAAAAATTTATGAGAAAACCATATTTTTCAATCCTGTATATTATATTGTGATGTTAAAATAAAAAAAACCAAATTGAACGTCATGAAATGGCATGCATGATTGTACGAATGTATTACTTTGTCAATATTGAAGTTAATTGAAACACACATACAGTTAGCCAAACTTATGAATTTGTGTAAATCTTACCATTCTTCACATCGATATTTGAGTACAAAACATTTAAATTCGACTGCTTTATATAGATTTATATGTGTTTATCATCATTGGTTACATTCATTGACTATAAATCATAGTGTTCACATTTATATTGATTTCGGATTTTATAAACCAAACCGGCGTTTTAAAACAAATAATTGCATTTCTAAATTGTTGCTTTAATAAATTGTGTCATTTGGTGTGTCAATTATTTTCAATTCGTAATAAGTAATATATTGAATGGTGCACTTAAACTTATTGTCAATTACAATCGAATAAAATTAGCAAAAATTTATCAACCTGCATGTACTAAATTGATAACCTTACAATTGAAATAAATCCAGTGCAAGACATATAACTATTTCTATCATATTTGAAGCACCATTTTTTCACTATTATTTTGAAAATGTCAACATTTGAATCGATTGGAACACCGATAACCACAGACAGCAACTATGTAGAACCGAATAGAATCAGTGAAAATTCATTAAATCGCACGAACATCAGTCCGGAATTGCAACGTATCAACATATCAGAATCTCCGTCACACTTTAATGCACCATATTCCAATGAAAGTCTTAATTCAACAATCCCACCATCATTCGTACCAGTCAATGTTTCAACTTCACCGCTAAATTCAAACACAACGTCGATGGCACCGTTGATACCACCATTGAAAACTACATCAGGTCAATTATTTTCCGACTTTATTTCAATACAATTAGAACAAATGGGGAATGAAGAATTGAAAAAAAAGGCAAAATGTGAAATGAGAAAAGTTGCGATGAGTTATTTGGCAGAAGATCTTCAGATGAAAAAGGAGAAAATGAAGAATAAAAAAATTGAATCATTCGAATTTACTACGTAGTAATTAATCTGTTTCTTAAGCAATGTTTCGTTTTAATTTAATTTGCTAAATAATTCATGTTACATCATCACAAATATACATTTGATTTAGAAAATAAACATCAATTTGTTTACAATTCATTTTTATTTCCAGTTTATTGATTACTTGTGACATTTATTTTGGTTTATATTTTCACATTTTTTTTTTTTAATGAATGCTTAAAATTGCGTCGTTACAAAACAAAATCAATAACTGTAAATCTGTATTAGTCTGTAACTGGTCTTTGGTTAGTCTCCGTTTCAATTTTTAAATCAAAGAGTAGCTGTTTATGATTTTATTACTGAATTTGCATGAGTATTGGGGTACATAAGTGTGTATGTATTGTGTTTATATGAATGCCAATGCATATTCTCAATTTGACATAACGGTTAACAATGGCTTCACATCATTGTCACTCTGTTTCTGTTTGTTACAAGACATTTAGTGTTATAAACTCTTAAAGTAAAGTTACAAGCATCGTGCGATAGAGAATTTCATTCAAAGTAAATCATTTTTAGTTTTCGTTACTTTTTTTATCGGATCTTATGCTATTTTTTTTTTCTATCTCTCACTCTCTCTCTTTCACACTCTCTCTCCCACTCTCTCCCACTCTTTCCCACTCTCTCCCACTCTCTCTCTTTCTCTCTTCCTCTCTCTCTCTCTCACACTCTATTTCACATATTATTACCCAAACAATTGACCATTGATATTAATCAAGAATAATCTTTTTTTTTTATAAATTTTTAGACACGGCAAATAAAAAGAAATTCAACGAAAAAATGTGCGAACAATTATTGGAACATTTGCAAAGGAATTCTTGCATGGCATCGATTATTAATCGATCGAATGAAAAAAGCAACATAAATGCATTGAAATTCTTATGCATTATCGATCATCATTTGGAAAAGAATCGATTGTATGCTGATATATATGCGGTACCAAAATTAATGCAACAATTGCTAAAATTTCATTCATTTGATTCATTTAAATACATTTCGTACAAATTACCGAAAAAAATAACAAATTCAAACTATATTTTGCAATGTAATCAATGTGAATTGGTTGGACCATATTCATTAATCTTAAGTCACATGGTGATTAATCACAATATGAACGCTATTCCATCGGAATGTATGTGGTGCAAAACAAACGTACATTTGGATGATAATGCGCTCGAACAATGCCATCAAAATTACTTAATTGTAAATCAATTGGTCGGCATCAAAATTCCAGATGTGATTAAACAATTTTATAAAATGTTGAAAAAGTTGGCTGCAAAATTGGGCATATTGGTTCGACGCAGCATAAATTACAAAAATTTCCGAAAAATGAAGCACATTGAAACAATTTCAGTGAAACATGAGGATGCTGATGAAATTAGCAATCAAATCGTTGTTTACAATGCACAAAAATATTCATATAAATATTTCAATGTTAATGTTTTGAATGCTATGTACGTTGATGCTATGACGTATTTTTATCCTGAAAATGCAAATCAATTTCATCAAAATAGCAATTTAATGGACAATAGTTCATCGGAAACACATAAATTTGAGCAATCATCAAATTTCACCATAAATGATCCAAATATCTCGACATTAATTTCATCCAATGAACAGTCAACCATTCACAATGCTTCAGTACAATCAACCACTTTTACACAATCGATTTCATCACCAGAATTATCGAATTTTATGCCATCATCACCACCACCACCATCAATTTCCGAAATTTCATCAACATCCATTTTTGAAAGATCATCGGAATACGGTTTCGGTCATTTCATTTCATCGCTCATCAACAACATAAGTGATGAAACACTGAAAAAACGCGCTAAATTGGATGTTCAACAAGTCATTTTGAATTACTCGATGCAAGATTTAAACAAACAAATGTACAATAATTGAATAACATCAACAATTTGCATTAACACCTAATTTAGCGATAAGAAATATTTGATGATAAAAAAAAAAAAAAACTGAATTTATTCCAAAGAAATATTTAATTTGCGTTTGAAAAATGATTTTTCAATTTATTTAGTCGCAAAAAGTATTTTTTTCTTAAGTTAAACTGAATTAAAATAACTTATGATTGAATGTTTTGATTAAATTTATTGATAACAAAGCGAAACATTTTTTGTTTTCATTTTCAGTGAAAGTTTTTAAGGAAAGATTTTGAGAAAAAATCATTTGTTTTTCAGCTAATGTTGTTTTCAGAAATGACAATTTGTTTGAAAATAATTTGGTATGAATTGGGGAATCTCAAAGCGATTTGTTGCGAAATACAATCATCAATGGTAAGTTTGTATTTGTCTTGATTTAGTACGATGACTTATGTATTCATATTATTCTCTCTGTATTTGTGTGTTGAAAAACATTGAATATTCTAAACACACAGTCGTCAAATGCACAATTTGTTTATTTTAAAATTGGGAATTCATTTAACGTTGAAAAAAGATGGCGTACGTTTCAACGTAGCGGTTGAGTTGATCATGAGAGTTGCCATTTCAACTGTGACATCGTAATGGTACGCATTTGTTATTACGATTCTAAAATTTTCCAAGCAAAAAAAAAAAGTGTCTTTTGAAAATTTAACATTCAAAATCATTTCAAATCCGAAGAATTTCGAGGAAAATCGTGAGAAAATCTAAAAACATAAAAAAAAAACATTGATAAAAATCCAAAAAACGTTGATAAAAATCCAAAACATATTTGACTATTCGAAAAAAAAAAGAACTCCATCAAAAATGGATAAGTTAAGAGAATATTTGTTGGAGCGTCCAATTGCGCCAATTTACATAGCATCCGATGAAAAATACAGTCATATCGCTTTAAAAATAATGTGCATCATCGACATTCTCATGGAAAAGCGTAATTTAAACCATGATATTGATCAAGTGTTGGGTTTGCGCCAACAATTGCTTCAACTATGGTCATACAAATCATTTTGCTACTTTGAATATGTTACACCATGTCGTTGTGTTACAAATGAATTAAAAAAGTGCAAACTTTGCGGTTTAATTGGTTCATATGCGTTGATTTTAACACATTTGGCAATTACTCATAACATTCATATTGACATGAAAGATTGTTCGGTTTGCAATTTATCGGCAAACAACAGTACCAATACGGTTAACGAATATCATGATGCATACGTGATGAATCAAGACATGAATGTCATTGGTATAAAATTGGTTGAAGCATTGTATCAAGTGCTTAAATCAATTAGTGTTGCGCTAAAAGTTAAAGTTACTCGATATCCTGGAAAATGCAGTGGAATTGAATGGCGAAATTATACAGTGGGTGGCATTGATGCACCGCCAGATCACATTAAATTTAATCTCATTGAATTGAATCGATGGTACGAAGTTGAATGTCGTGATATTAATTATGATTGTATACCACAACGAGGTTACAATCCATCGTCGATTATACGCCGAATTAACAATAATGTGCCACCATATCATATTCCATGTAGTGGTTTTGGACAAAAACGACGTGGCGCCCGTCAAATATCAAATGATCACCTCAATTCATCTATGATTCATGAAAATACTTCAATTGACATGGAATTTGCCACATTTGTTGCAACTCAATTGGAAAGCATCAAAAGTCATGATGTAAAAAAACGCACCAAACTTCTCATTCAGGATGTTATTTTGAATGGACAACAAGAGGACAATGAAACGCCCGTCCGTCAATAAATGACAGCATAGTCAATGGCCAATAAAAAAAAAAAAAGGACACAATACAACTGACAATTAAATCAATAATTTACTATAAATGACACTTAAAGGTATCTTCAATTTGATATCAAATAAGAAAAAACCATTTCAAACTAGAATCTTTTTCATTATTAAAAGAGTCAAAAGAAATTTATTCTGAAAACAAACAAAAACCATTTATTTAAGATTTTTTGATTAAAATTTTATTAAAATCGATTTCAAATCATTTTTTTATTATAAAATCAACACAAAATCAATTCGACTTAATATAAAATTCATTTTTGTTCTGTGAACTAATGAACGAGTTTATTATCTATAGAAATAAAATCTGAAAATGTAAAAAAAAAAAAAATACTTTGTTTGTTTTTTGTTCTGTTTTGTTTTTCGTTTATTTTCGTTATTTAGTATCAGTTATGAGCTTCAAGTTGCTTGAGAAGGCTACTGCAAGTCATTGTTGTTAAAGGGAAGTATTGATAATATAAAATGTTTCAAGAAGATTGCTTGTGTCAGCATATTAATGCTAAAATAAACATTTTGATGAATTTCATGCAAAAATTATTAATTTAAATGTCCATAAAACGATGCCTTGTATGTCAGATACCGGGTAGCATTTGCTTTGATGCAAATTTTAATGTTATCTTTACCGATGCCACCGTCAATGATGTTAATACGATTTTCATCCGATTCCTGCAATTAGAAGCATATTACAAATATTTATTAGCACATTTTTTTCGAAAAAATGATGACAAATTACAATTTCATAATTGCATTAATTCTACGTTTCATCACCCCATTACTTTCTCATTGTTATTATTATTTTTTTCTTTTTACATAGAATTAAAAAATCGCATTTTTATGAAATTACATGCACTTCAAAGAAA
Source organism: Resseliella maxima (assembly GCA_029041755.1). Lineage (NCBI taxonomy): Eukaryota > Metazoa > Arthropoda > Insecta > Diptera > Cecidomyiidae > Resseliella > Resseliella maxima. The sequence continues at coordinate 85,524 of JAQOWM010000983.1, forward strand.
TGAAAAAAGAATGCAAAAAAATGTTCACCTGATAAACAATCATCATGAGAAACGTCAAATCTTTGATTTTTTTCTGATCTCCTGGATAGGTTATATTTACAACAGCATCGGTTTTATTTTTCCAGCCAGTTTGTTTATGGATATCGTCCAATTTTACATCGTCTGAAAACAGCATTGAGATGGAAAAAAAAAATTTGTTATTTTTTAAATGATTCAGATACAACCTTGGATAGTATCCAAGTCCATGGATAAAACAGTCAAATAATAATGGTTTAATCAGTTAATTTAATGAATTAATTATGATGAAAAAAGGGAAACAAAGATGAATCAGATACGAAAGACATACGAACGTATGCAAAACGCAAAGAAACAACAAAATGATTGAATTCAAACGTTTGGTGTTCACAATTTAAATAAAAATTTAAAAAAGCAATTTCTTAATTTAAGAAGAAAATAAATTTCTTCACAATTTTGTATTTGAAAAATGTGCGAAAGATTTTTTTTTTTCAAAAATTTACCTTGTGTTCGTTCACCAGCTGTAAAGTAGAAGCGATGACTTTTACCCACAGTTTGCTTAGCATAAACTGTTTCCAAAATATTATTATTTTCAGCCAAATTGTTGATCATCATATCATCATTGGACAAATCAATGAAATTGTAATTGACACGATCCGAAGAGATGATTGTATATGAAATAGCAAAATTGCACAAAGCAATTGAAAGCACAGCGAATGTAATGATATGCATGATTAAATAGAACGTTCTTAATTGAATTCCAAACAACGCCAAAGTTGTTTCTCAACTAATTGTTTCGCGCTAATATTTGTACAGTTTCTTTTTCGCTGAAATATGAGACGAAATACAGGAAAAATGCTCAATCACGTATACACACACAGAAAATGTTTACATTATACACATATTCAGCCACACATATCACACGCATTTGTACACCAATTCGCAATAATCAAATGGTTGTTTTCACTCAATTGTTCGTGTTTCACAAAATCCGCCTTAAATTTCATCATGCACGACATCTTTGACATTATGCATTATACGTTCAGTGATTTATATTTGTATTTTATATATTACAAATGCTTTGTGTTTTCGCATTCGAATTTGTGTAAACAGTTTGCAGATTTTTTTTTTTCTTTTTTTTTTCTTTTTCTTTTTTTTTTGACAATCAAGTATTCTATTTATAAAACGAAACCAAAATTGTATTGAAATAATAAATTGAAACGCAATTTATTGATTGAAAATTACAAATATTTTTTTTTTTTTGTTTGTCTTAATAAAAATCAGTGTGTTAATCAATTTTCTAATTTATCTAATATATTGCTAACGTCAAATCGCCAACAATCCACTTCAATGTCAACGGTGGCTTTTTTGTGAAATTTATATGTTGAATCCAAATTGTAGCGTAGTGTTGCAATGACCTCAGATTTAGCTCCCAGTTCGGTGGTTTTTCGTTGAATATAATCACGTGTGGAAGTTTTATGGAGTGAATAGACTGCTGTTTGTGCAACATTAAATGCGCTCATTACAAATTTCCAATCCATTCCGGCATTTTTCTTTGTACCAAATGGTGGATTCATTATAACCGTATCAAATGCTTTTCGCCATTTTGTTGTTTCGCTTGATAAATCATCAACTACATCACAATTAACACAATCCACGCCCGGTAATTCCATTTCAATGACATTTGCACGGAAAATCTAAAAATAACGGAATTTTTACAGTTTTGGGGGGGATCAAAGCATATTGCAATTTTCTGAAGAAAAGCAAAGAAAAAAAAAGGAAACAAAATGTAAAATCATTTCCTTACCTCCAATGCATTGGGATCAATGTCAAAACCAACAGTATGAGCAGCGCCAAGTAGAAATGCGCCAATGCTTAACATGCCAGAACCGCAACCCAAATCAGCCACCAGTTTATTCTCAATGTCATTGTATTTGGTTTGAATTGTGTAAAGCATAACGCTGGCAATATGTGACGGTGTTACATATTGTTCGAGTAAAATGTTTGGCTTGTCAAATCCATCAACACCTTGTAAATATTCTTCTAATTTTTTTAGTTTTATACAAGCCATCATTATTGAATTGAGTTTTTTTTTTTTTTTCTAATATGTTGAATGATTTGAGAGTTTATTTGCTTGTTGGATTTGCTTGTGGTCGCGGTAATACCGGTAAAATATTATTACCAAACATAGAATCTTGTGGAACGAAAAAACCAAACGATTGACTATTTGCTTGAACCTATGTGAAAACAAAAATGAAAATGTTAACAATTGTTTCAGTAAATATTGTGAATATTGTAAATTTCTTAAATATTGTGAATGAAAACATTAAATATTTTGAATAACATTCATATTGGCATGAATATTTTGAAATGAAAAATTAATGTTAACAAACCCAAGCTGCTCGTCCAAAATTATTGCCAATTCCTTGTGAATTCACTAGCAACTCGTGTGACAGTGGCTGTTGTGGCTGTTGCTGCGAAACGCCAATCTGAGGCTGGGAATTTACTTGCATCAACTGAAATGATACAGAAAGATGAAGAACAATTAAAATACATATATATTCACTAATACAATTCCAATGATGTATTCACCAGTGGCATGCTATTAATTATTTGATTAGCGCTATTCACTGGGATACCTGCAACCGCACTTACTCCTTTTTGTAGAATGAATTGCTTCTTGAGGTGTAAATCTTCTAAAATTTTACGATTGTTTAATTCTAAATGGAAAAAAAAAACAAAATTTTGCGAAATTTATTTTTCATAAAAAGTGGGCAAATTACGAAAATAATTGAAAATTGAGAAATTTCTGAAAACTTGGAAAAAACAAACATGAGAAAAACAAAAGAAAAAAAGGATGAAAATGAACAAAAATTAATGGAAAGAAAAAATGCTTGCCAATTGATAATATAGAAAATGGTGATTTTATAAAGATTTACCTTGTTGTGCGTTGAGCGTCGGAAAAGCCATGAAATAAACATACGGTATTGCAAGAAGAATCAATTAGAATCAAATCAAATTCACTCAGTATTGATTTGTTCAATATTGATTTATTGAAATTCTTATTTGGTTTTGCTTTGTTAAATTTTAGTACGCGTTTATCAAAAGCACTTGTTGTTTTAATGCCAACAATAATCATTACATTTGCACAAAGTCAAAAAAAAAAAATGACATTTCAAAGTGTAAAACCATAATCAAAATGTCAAATTCATTGGAAAGTCACGCAATCACTCACGCCATCGTGTTACCTAACATTTACAGCGACGTCTGAACTGTCAAATTGATTTTGGTGAGCTCTTATATAAAATATTTATTTTTTTTTTCTCTCATCAAAAGCAAAAGACAAAAATGTTCGCAACAATATTACGTCGAATTCCACAAGTCGCATCAACTCAACGGTAAGAATTTCTACAAAATAAATTTTATGAGAACCATTTGGCAGTGAACAGTTTTTTGAAACATTGATCTTTTTTACAAAAAAAAGAAAAAAAATTTATATATTTTGCGATGAAAAATTATCATAGTTTGACATTTGATTGTATCATTTTAGAATTGGTGTTGCTAATTATTGCCAAAAAGTCTATCGACTTCCATCTGATGATATCAACAATGCAACCAAATTTAAAGAAGCTCCCATTGTTGATACAAATAAAATTATAGAAGATGAAGAAACATTGAAAGATAAAGAAAATCAATCAAAATATGTCACTATTCCTGTTGAAGTAAGTTGATCATTATGTCAATGTGAATAGTTTTTTTTTTCACATTGTTTTTAAATGATGTTTTTCATGTTTTTCATTCACATTTACAGAAAGATTTAACACCAATTTCGGGCGTCCCAGAAGAGCACATCAAGGAGCGACGTGTTCGTATTTGTTTGCCATCGAAAAACTCAATGCAAAGTGGAACCAACAATTTAGACCATTGGAAAATTGAGTTTGATGCACGTGAACGATGGGAAAATCCACTTATGGGATGGACATCAACGTAAGTTCATTGAGATAATTCATTTCATATTTATTTCATTTTATGTAAATTCATTTCGAATCAAATGTACTAGTAGTATTTCTCATTCAATTTGTACCACAAAATAATAAATATATGGCATTTCTCTTTTCAGTGGTGATCCATTGTCTAATATGCAATTGGAGTTTAGTAGCAAAGAAGAAGCAATTCACCATTGTGAAAAGAATGGTTTGCAATGGTACATTGATGGTGAAGAAAAGAAACCAGTCAAACGTACTAAAAATTATGGCATTAATTTTGCATGGAATCGACGTACCCGTGTCTCAACTAAATAAGCATTGTGTACTCACTAAATTGTATGTTTGTAAATTGGATTCGGAAGCAATGGAAATAAAACATAAAATCTAGAATAATGCAAGTGATAGTTTTTTAATTAATTTATGTTAATGGTTTTTGATTTTTTTTTTTTTTTTTTTACGCATTCAACAAGTGATCAACATTGTTAGATTTTTTCTCTTAAATTTTATTTTTTCAATATTTCGATCCAAATTGGAATGTTCCTGAGAATGGAGGTAATCTTAATATGAAACTAATGATCTCCATGTATAATTCATCGAGATATGTGTTATGTAGATCAGACAAATGAACATATTTTTGTTATTTTCTTTAGTATAAAGCAATATAAGGCAAATGGAATGCCTGAACAGATAATATCATTGAGTAGTGTTTATGGTAAAAAGAAAGCCGGTGATATTGCAAGACTTATACCCTAGGGGGATTTAATTACTCGAAAACCGGCAAAAACCATGCAGAACTTGTAAGAAATCTGCACAAAATGATTGAACTCGCATTTTAATTTTTAACTCCATTTAAATAACATGTACCGAAGTCGCTTTAGAAAAGAAATTCGCATTGCTTACGCCATCTCTACGAGTACGGTATGAATTTAAATGAATATCAAACAAAATTGTGAAAGTTCACACAATGGATTTTTAAGCCGTGGGCAAGATCATCACATCAACGATTGATTAATTTACTAAGGCATAAGTCGTTCGGCGTTACATTGCAAGCGATCTCTATCACATATAAACTGAATTGCACATACACCGCTACGGAATGCAAATGACAAATCGTATTTGTTTTGCCGTTTCCGTTGGTATAGACAATGTACATTGATAAATCGTATAGGTGGTGGCATAGTTGGTTTTTTTGCATTGGAGAAAGTGGACTTCTATGCCGTGGGCAAGTACATCAACTATCGACTAATGGACTACGGCATAAATCGTGCGACGTTACATTGGAAGTGATCTCTATCACATATATACTGAATTGCACATACACCATTACGGAATGCAAACGACAAATCGTATTTTTTTGCCGTTTCCGTTGGTATAGTCAATATACATTGATAAATCGTAGGTGGTGGCATAGTTGGTTTTTTTGCATTGGAGAAAGTGGACTTCTATGCCGTGGGCAAGTACATTAACTATCGACTAATGGACTACGGCATAAATCGTGCGACGTTTCATTGGTTACGTGAATTAGCTGTATTTGACAAATTATTGGCCGAACGTGGTGAAGAGCCCAAGTCATTCTACCAGAAATATCGCAACAATAAATGCATGGTAATTGGTAGCATAGTTGGTTTTTTTGCATTGGAGAAAGTGGACTTCTATGCCGTGGGCAAGTACATCTTCTATCGACTAATGGACTACGGCATAAATCGTGCGACGTTACATTGGATGCGATCTCTATCACATATATACTGAATTGCACATACACCATTACGGAATGCAAACGACAAATCGTATTTTTTTGCCGTTTCCGTTGGTATAGTCAATATACATTGATAAATCGTAGGTGGTAGCATAGTTGGTTTTTTTGCATTGGAGAAAGTGGACTTCTATGCCGTGGGCAAGTACATTAACTATCGACTAATGGACTACGGCATAAATCGTGCGACGTTTCATTGGTTACGTGAATTAGCTGTATTTGACAAATTATTGGCCGAACGTGGTGAAGAGCCCAAGTCATTCTACCAGAAATATCGCAACAATAAATGCATGGTAATTGGTAGCATAGTTGGTTTTTTTGCATTGGAGAAAGTGGACTTCTATGCCGTGGGCAAGTACATCTTCTATCGACTAATGGACTACGGCATAAATCGTGCGACGTTACATTGGATGCGATCTCTATCACATATATACTGAATTGCACATACACCATTACGGAATGCAAACGACAAATCGTATTTTTTTGCCGTTTCCGTTGGTATAGTCAGTATATATTGATAAATCGTATAGGTGGTGTCAGTATCTTGAAATCAAAGCTCTTCACTTGTAAAGACATACAGCGAATGCCACATTGTTTATTCATTTTTTTTTTTTGTATTCAAATTTACAGAATCTACCGTTAGAGGAAATAAAGAGGCTTCGTGAAGAAAAGGCTGAGGAATTAGCTGGTGTTATTTTTAATATCAAACAAAATTGAGAAAGTGGACTTCTATGCCGTGGGCAAGTACATCTTCTATCGACTAATGGACTACGGCATATATCGTGCGACGTTACATTGGAAGCGATCTCTATCACATATATACTGAATTGCACATACACCATTACGGAATGCAAACGACAAATCGTATTTTTTTGCCGTTTCCGTTGGTATAGTCAGTATATATTGATAAATCGTATAGGTGGTGTCAGTATCTTGAAATCAAAGCTCTTCACTTGTAAAGACATACAGCGAATGCCACATTGTTTATTCATTTTTTTTTTGTATTCAAATTTACAGAATCTACCGTTAGAGGAAATAAAGAGGCTTCGTGAAGAAAAGGCTGAGGAATTAGCTGGTGTTATTTTTAATATCAAACAAAATTGAGAAAGTGGACTTCTATGCCGTGGGCACACCTTACAAAAACGACCATTTCAATCATTTAACGATGGCTAAGTTGAAAGCAAGAATTTTGAATGGACCATAGATTAAAAAATTAATGGCAAATGGGGATTTTACTTACTCATTTCCCAACGATTTTCGAGCAGCTTGGAATTCATTCAAAGATCTGGTTCAAAATGTTCACGGAAAACACAAATCACAAAATTACAGTCAAATTGTGAAGAAATTAATTGAAAATTATGAACGAATTGGTACATGACGACCAAAGAATACACATCTTGAAATGCCATCTCGATTTCTTCGAAAAGTTAGTGATGAACAAGGAGAGAGATTCCATAAAGAAATTTCTGCTGCAAAAACACGTTTCAAAGGTCGCTCAACCGATGCAAAAATGCTAGCTGATTATTGCTGGCTCATTTTGAATGATACGAAACATGCAAATGTACAAAGAACATATCGATTGAGGAACAGGCTTAATTAATAAAGATTCACAAAACGAATAGGAACCAAGAACTGCGTGTTTCATTTTCAAATTTCTTACTAAATTTAAATCAGTTATGGTTAAAATTAATACAATTCGAGGTCTTTAAAATCTCTGTACAAAAAAAAAAAGGAACATTTCGATGAAATTTCAAAATTAAGTGAGCAAAAATGTGAAAAAATTAAAAAAAAAATGCTGATTTTTTCATTTGATGAGCCAATAGCTACCACAATCGTGAACCGAATTCAACGGTTGAGCACTTAAAATGTACGTATTGTCAAGCACTTTTTCAAAACATGTTCACTTTCAAGTATTCTTCTTGAATTATTTCTGAGATATAGCCATTGGAATGGCAAAGAATAAATTTTCATGAAATTTCCGAAAATTTTCATTTTTACTCAATATTTTTTTCATTTGTTGTTCGACCGAAAAGGTTTATGTCTCAAATTGTTGGTATTGCTGGTACCTAAAAACAGTATGTTTAAAATTGGTAATATCTCAACTCATTTTTGAGTAATAACTTGGCGAATGTGAGAAAATCAAATGAAAAATCGCCGATTGGGCGACTTTGTAAGGCAGTAGCAGTCACAAATGTGAACCGAATTCATTTCTTGAGCACATAAAATTTGCGCATTGTTCAGACCTTTCCAAAGAACGTCGAATTTCGAAAATATTCGAACTGGTTGATGAGTTACGACCCCATAATTGATGTGAAATCCGGAAAAATGACTTTTTTTACATTTTTGGCCGTAATTTTGTCAGATGGTCAGCTGCATATCAGTTTTATTGGTTTTTTGGGTCCAGAAGGGATCATTTTAATAGAAATCCACAACCAGAAAATTTCAGCATCAGTTTTTTTTTCGGAAAAAGAAGTTGAAGAAGTTCTTAAGCCAGACCAATAGTGAACCGACAGATAATTGTACCCCATTAAGCATATCGAATACGAATTCAAATAAAAATATTATCCCTGAGGAATTTATCCAAATAAAACTAGAGCAAACATGAACTAGCCAGTACAATGATTTTCAAGTTCCAAAATGTGTTCAGGCAACTCCAATGAATTTGACGAATGAACATGGAAAAATTAAAAATGAAATTGAACCAATTGGATACAATACTACGTCAAATGAGCCTATAGACATACAGGAATTTCCAAGTACCATTTGCAAAATTGGTATATAAGATTTATTATATGTAAAATATGTAAAATTTAGAGAAATTAATGAATAATTCTTTTAAGAAATCGTTGAAACAACTGATATTGAACAAACTATTTATTGTATTAAAATGATATAAAAAATGTTTGACTCGAGTGACAAATTTATGAGAGAAATCAAGCATATAATCTAGCATTCACTTGCAATGACCCAAAATCAGAATTTCATTTGGAATGTATGTAATTTCTAAATATGTAAACAAATAAATTATTGACAATCAATATAAATAACAATTTTCGGTATAAAAATGAAGAAATATTTGAATAAGTATTACAAAATGACAATATATAACTGTAAATTGTGAATGATATTGGAGATTGAAGGCACATTTAATCCTAAAAGTTAAGCTTATCTATTTGCAATTGCTTTTTGATGGCACCAACTTGTGTTAATGTACTGGTTTTATCACTGTTCTGAATAATTTTATTGGGCTGAGCTTGACTGTCCGGCACCTTCAAAATAAAATAACGATTTTATAACATTTTCTAAACTTCAAAAAATTGTGAAGAAAAGTAGCATGAAAAAATGGTGCTCACTTGCCTGGTATTTTGCTTTGATACGTTTGAACATATTGTTGTCACCTCGTTCCAATTCCTTAGCAAATTCAATGAGTTTTTTGGTATTTTCTCGCATGGCCGGCATTGGATCTATGTTATTTTTTGGCTTGAAATCTGATGAGCTTGAAACTGACCGTGATTCGTTCACCAATTGTTCATTATGATTACCAACACTTTCATCTAATTTCCTTTCACGAAAATCACCATAATTCTTTGAGTATTTTTTCAATTTTTCTTCAGTAATGCGTTTTAATTCATCAAATGAATCGGGTTGAACAAATACTTCGCCATTTCGTATGCTCACCGATAATCGTCGATTGACACGTGAACGTGATGGATGAAAAACAGATGATTCATCAATATTAAATGAGTATGGTTTATGATCGGATGTACTGAGATCTGAAAAGCTATCGTCTTCGTCCGTAGAAATTGGTTTAAATGTGTCCAAACGTACATACTTTGATTTTGGCTTTGCTTCTGGTTGTTTTATAACAATAAACTCATCAATATTACGTTGTTTGAGATGACGATTTGGTACTTTCAATGTATGATCATCTTTGTGTGTCAATCGTTTACATCGATAACATATTTCTTTGCGACAATTCAAACAAATTGGCTCATTTTCGCATGAATCGCACATAAAATCGGAATTTTCTTCTCGATGCCGTGACAATAATCGATTGTTACGATTATATTTACAAAAATTGCACAATGGTCGTTTTGTATCAATATGATTATGTTGATTGGTTGCATTGCCGTCATGATAACGACTTGTTTTCGATGGATATGTATTGTATGCAGATGATGAAATGCTATTGGACAATGCCTCATTTTCGCTTACATCTTCTAAATCAAAATAATGACTGTATCGAACATCTTTCATTTGATTGTTAGCTGAATTGGTGAAAAAATTATAAATTTCTTTATCGTTACGTTTTACATGATTCCAATTCTCTTTGTCACGATCTGTTTGCACTTTACGCTCATCATATGAACGTGTTGTTGGAATATTTGGCTCGATTGGTTCTGAACGTGTTGTATGCTGTTTTGCTATTTGATGCACTACAATTGGACGATTTAGCTCAAGATTTATACGAGACTTTTCACGTTGACATGTTTGACGCTGAGTTTCAATTTCATCCTGCAAACGCACCATTTTTAACTGCTCTTCCATTCGTCTGCAAACAGAGAGAAAATTTAAATGAAATGGATTTGGAAAAATTAGAAAAAAAAAAATTAGAAAAATTAGAAAATGGAGAAATTGGGGAAAAAGGAAAAAAATTAAAAAAGTTAAAAAAAAATTTCAGAGAAAAACCTCAATTTAGTAAAATTGACAAAAAGTGAGGTTGGAATTGTTGTTTAATCGATTTTGTATTGAATCGCAGTAATTGAATGAATACAGTTCGAAAAACGTTCATTTTGACCTTGAACATACTTGGTTAATTTTTCCTCCTCCTCTTGTTCTTTCATTTTTTGTGCTTCGCGTTCACGTCGCTTTTGTTCGATTTGCTGCATCAGCTCCTGTTGATATTGAATTGTTCGTAATCTCTTTTCCTGTTGTACAAATAAAATAAATGACTTTTGAAAAATTGCGACAAAAAAAAAAAGAAAAAACGTTCGCTCGCGGAATTAATTGCATTTTTTTTCAATTCATACCTCTTTAATTCGTTCATTTCGATTGTTGATACTTTGTTCATTGAATATATCTGGAAGATCCATTTTCTCTAATTCATCTAAAAATCTATTTTTCACTTCAACACGGCTACTCATATCTGATTCACCGTTATTTGATTCAACTGTTGTATTTTCATCTAATTTTGGCAATTTATCGTTTCGTTTTGTGGGTAATTTTAATCGTTTATTTGGGCTTTCATTTGTTGTTTGCCGTTTTTGTCCTTTCCCATTCGTTTTGATTTTGCGTGGCGTTATACGGCTTAAAAATGTTTGATAATCAAGCTGTCGTGCTTTGGCCAATGCTTCTCGTCGATTTGGTTGCTGAGAATAACTGGGAAAATGCGAATAAAAACTGTCTGATGCCCACGAATCCATTTGAACACATTTTCTAGATGATAAACAAACAAAGAAAAAATAAATAAACACGCAAAATTTACTTTTTGGTATTATTTGAGCGATAAAGAAAAAATAAATTCCATGATGAAAAGAAGAAAAATCGAAGAAAAAAAAATGATTACTGCGTCATTTTCTTACCTGCTGAATACTTGATAGTGAGAAATTTGTAATTTAATTTAATAATTCATGAAAAATGTTTCTATTTTTAATATAAAGTTGACAATGAATTTGAAAAGTGGATGGAAGATGAAAATGAAAAGTTTTGTAAATACACACGAAACAAAAGACGAATAATGAAAAAAGGCAACGAAAAAAAAAAGAAGTTATGAAAAATGAAACGAAAGGGAAAAAATGTTGCTTGTGAAATGTCAGATGGTCGCACAGCGAATGGAATCAAGTGTCAAACAATGCGACGTTTTTTTTTTTTCTCTCTTCTCCTCATTGTGTTTAGTGTATCACACAGTTCGTGCATAGCGTCAAAGAGATGAAACTGTCAGGTGTGTGTGTGTATATGTGTGTGTAATTGGTTGGAGTGACATTGGAGCAGGCAGTGAGCGAAAATGTAATTTTCTCTACCGTGTATCTAACAATAGAAATATTTTTGCGTAAAATTAACTGTGAAATTGTATGAAAATAAGTCTTTTGTTCAATAATCAATTGAAAAATTCAACAAACGCTATTCTGTGCTTATTCATTTTTTATAAACAAGTGAATAATGGCTATTTGTTTACATAAACTGGTAAACCGATTTTCGGTTACTAACCCAATTTTATTACAAAGTAGACATATTGCTACACCAAATTTTGATGCTCCACATCAAATTGAATCGAAGGTATGGTGAAAATATAGAAAATCATATAATTTTTCAATAAAGAAAGCAATAAACTTATTTTTATGGAAAAATCCATAACCTCAATTCATTTGCACCATTTTAGCATATTTTCAAAACCTTGCCGGTATCAAAACCAACATTACTCAATGGTGGAACTCATTTTGGGGCTCAATTGATTACACAAAATACACGCTACTTCTCAAACACAATCGCCAACTACGACAAAGTAATTAAAAAAACTATATTAAATCGAAAAATGTCTCGAATTTTCATGGAATTTTTTCGATAAGAAATATTTGATTTATTTTCTGGTTTCGATTCATTTTCAAGGAAAGTGGCCAATCAACATCGGATGACGGTGCAAATGAAGAAAAGTTAGCAATTGTCTTTGAAAGTCTCAGAGAAGATTTGCCACAGTTCTTTGTAAAACCAATAAATTACTCAATAGTGCACCAAAATATCGTATTTGAAAATCGGATTCGTGGAAAAACGTACCAGTAAGATCTTTTTTTTTTCTTTCTTTCTTTCTTTCTTTCTTTCTTTCTTTCTTTCTTTCTTTCTTTCTTCTCAATACAATGCAAGTAGTTTGATTGTAATTGTAATTTGTAAATGTTTTAACTAAACCAAAGGATTCAATCATTTAATTCATTACAGTGGCATTGTTGATTATTTGAAGCAATTGACGTATCTTCGATTTTGGGGCCATTTCATTTATGCTTACGTCAAATTGGAGGTTATAAAAATGACAAAACATCCAGAAGATTCAACGATCAAAGTACGATGGCGAATTAATGGAATAACCGGTTATCGAATTCTATTTAAAATGATTCAATTTAAAGTGTGGGACCCAAAAAAAATGATTGAAAGGCATCAGCACACGTAAGAATTCAATAAATAATTATGAAAAAAAAAAAGAATTTTAAGTAACAAACAAATTGATGGCATTATATATTTCAATTTTTTTGCAGATGGATTGATGGTTTCTCAACATTTTATGTGGATAGTAATGGATTTATAATCAGACATATTGCAGATAAAGTAATGCCGGATGAAGACAGAAAACCGAATCCAATTGAAAAAGTTGTTAATAAATTGGGCCAAATGCCGAAACTAGCACTCTTTGTTAATCTATCAACAAGTGATGCAATATATGTTGTATCTAATATTGTATGATAGATGCATGTCCAGTGCTGTTAGCACTGTGATGTGTAAAAGGATATTGTCGATTGACACATGAATTCAAGTCAAATGTATTTTAAAATGACAAAGAAATTGTCTACATTAATGTCAAACTTTTAGTTTAGAATAAATTAAAAACCGAACAACATTTCACCGAGATTTAAATGAAAAGAAAGAAAAAACATAGACATGAAAGAGAGGAAGGTGAGTAATAAAAACGAGTCCTTTGAAGGATAGATGAACAGTTAACTGAGTGGCAAAAAAAATGTGAAATGCACAAAAACATTAAACAGACACAAAGCATGTGAAAAATACTAAAATGACAAAAGTCAACGATTTCCAAGAAAATTCCCAAAAAAAAGGAACAATTCAAAAATAAATGAATGAAAATTATATTCATTTCCCATTCCATTTGAATTGCTATCAAATTGTTACCAACTTCATGCTATTCAATTGTCCGTGCGATATTTTTCCCAATTATTCTATATCGAATCAGCTGTGTAAATTGTTTTGTAAATGAATTCGCTGTGACGTTTACCAGTTTAGCCAATCACAATTCGACACAAATATATATATACATGAAACAGATACTAAAATCGCTGTCATAACTACATACACGTTTCAATAAAATTTAACATTGTAGCAGCGGTCGAATAAGACTATTTGTCACACAAAATTATATTCTCAGTTTCAGTTTGATGTGAAATTTTGATACTTTTGGATATACAGAGCCTCACTTAAAACAAACAAACAAACAAAAAAAAAAAAACAAAAAAACAAAAAATTGCCCGTATCACGAACGTTGCACACTTAATTTTATTTTAATTTTTGTTTTTGTACATTAGTGAATTGTATTTTGCTGTCGTCGAATGTGTCAAATAGATTAGTAAGTGACAATAAATACCGAAATGAAGAGTAAATTCATTAGTTAAATGTTTTTTTTTTTTCATTTCGTCTATATTTCGTGTAGTCATCGATAGCCTGTCGTTTTAGATTTTGTTTTATTTGTTATTGTTAATTTGATTGTTTCTGTTGTGTGGCGTGTTAATAATTTGCAAGTTATCGGTGTGTACACAATTAAATGAAAAAAGAAGAGAAAAAAATCGCAATTAAAATCGCGTAGCTAAAGTGGGCACGAAATACAAAAAAAAAAAAAGAAAATTTATCATCGAAATTCAGTTTAATTTTACATTCGAACGGTTTAACATGAAGCCACGGTGTCAGGCCTTGAATTAATTCATTTACAATAAATGTGCTAAAATTACGAAATAAATTCTATTTGTAAATCGCATACGGTCGGTTCATACATTTTTTTTTCTCTTTCTCTCTCTCTCTCTATCTTTCTAAAATTTCGCTTCATTTGCTGTTCCAATTAAGATTATGTGTTACGATTTTAATCTCATACATTCTCTCGGTATTCTTTTGTTCATCCAAAAAACACTTTTCATTGTGCAAATTATTCATTATTTACCGTCACTGTTTTTCCCGTATTTTCCATTCCTAACTCCTATTGATAAGTATTTTTTGTTCAATTAATTAAATTTTTTTTTTTTTTCTTGCTTTCTCTCTTCTTCATCATCTTCTTCTTCATTTTGTAATTCTGATTGCGCAGAGTAAGTAATGATTTGTAAATATGCGAAATGAACTTCGCACAAAACGAGACTGAAAAATAGAAAGAGAGTAACTGAAAACAAATAGGAAAAAGATAGCAATGAATGAGCGACAAAAACGAAAGCGAGAGAAAAACAAAGAGTTGAAATAAATGTGCCGCATTGTACAAATCACCACATTATACATATGAACCAAATGTGTTTGTGAATGTTTCGTTGGTTCGACACAAAAAAAAAAAAAGAGAAAAAGCCCTCGACGCCAATAAAATTTTTGTCAAATTCAAGTGTTGACTCTATTGCGAATAGAATTCGCAACAACAACAACAACAGTAACAGTATCTCTGTCTATGTTATGTTATATTTTGTAACTGTAAGTAAATACACAATTTCAGTGTTCAGTGCCAACAAATAAACAACGTTGACGATAGAAAAGAAGAAGAAAAACGAACCGATTTTTCTTTTTACCCATTCGTTTGATTGTGTTTGACGAGTCAAAGAGACGATCGTTCTTTTGATTTTTAATTTTGTTTTTTGTTTTTTTTTTTTTTTTAGTTTTTCTCTGTGTTTCATAAATTAGAATTTTGGCTGAAAAAAGAAAAAAAAAAAAAAAAAAAAATTTAAAAAGAAAAACAAGTGAATGAATAAAACGGAAACACTGTATGTATCATAAAGGTGAAGAAATTTTGTGTGCTGATTATCAATACATTGGCATTGTCGAGCCATTGTCGATGCAAGTTGCAGAGAAAAAATAAGAAAAAAAATCATTCGAATCAGTGAAGTGTAAAAATACGTGAAAGAAAATCTTTGTCAAAACAAACATTTCTATGCAGAATTGGCCGTGATTTCAATGAATTGCCAATAATATATTTTCTATTTGAATGCACCGAAAAGAAAAAAAAAAGAAAATTAAAAAACAAACATTGAAAGCCCATTTAGTGTATAAGTTAAATGTGTTGAAAAAAGAGAAGAAAAAAAAAAACGTGTTTTCGTCTACCACATCAAATAAGATTGCATTTTAATGAAAAAAGGATAAAAAAGGAAAATCGAAAAAAGCGAGAAGGAAAGAAGAAAATAAATCGTAAAAAAAGGAAAAGAAGTAAAAAGAAAAGTGTAAAAAAGTGCTTGAACGCCAAAAATCGGCCACGAATCATCAACCGAGCAAGACGAAATATTCTTTGAACGTATTGCGAGATTGAATCATTTGCATGTGCATAAAATAGGAAAAGTGCGCGCGTGCACCTTCAAACAAACCCACACACACACCAAAAAAAAAACACAACATAAATACACAGACGGCCCGTCATAAGCCGAAAACCAATAAGCGCGCAGTCAATGTTCGTGTGATCGCGATATAAAATATGTATTTGCCGGTTTTATTGCACACCAGATGTTTGGCGCTTATGTTTTGCAGCCTGATTACAATAAGTCAGGCGAATACAAATGCGCCAAACGTTCCATCATCACAATTCCACCATAGCAATAATCCAACATATTCACAAAATAAACCTCCGCCACCACCTTCATCATCGTCATCGTCGGCGGCGTCGCAGAAAATGTCGACGCAACAACAGCATCATCACGGTAATTCCTACACGATGCTAAGCCATGCAATGTCACAAGCAGTTAGCCATGAATTCAGTAAGTGATCATATTTGCGAAAAAAAAAAAACAACAGCAACAGATAAAAAGAAATCGTTTCGTTTCGTTTCGTTTCATTTTATTCCTATAATTTTTATTTTCTTTTTCTAAACACACGACACAAACACACATCGAATCTGTCTGTGCGTGTAAAATAAATAAAATTGCTGTGCAACCAAATCGCAATTACGAACCATATTGTCCATTACGTATGAGGATATGCAAACGAATAAGCCCATGGATTGGAAATTGCTTTTGTTTCTTTTGTTGTTTTTGTATTTTTGTTTTTTTTTTTTTTTTTTTTTTTTTACTTGAATGGAGTGTAACACGAGAATTGGGTTTGAATGAGCATTCTCATTTCAATTCAATTGGCCCCACTAACAAAAGGCTAAACAAATCCGAAAGCACCCAACAAACAAACAAATTTGAAAAAAAAAACACACATAAATACGCTTCTCTCACTCTCAGAAATCGATCTCTGTCTAGCGTCACTATATACTATACTCTCATTTGCCTGTCATATGATTTACTGATGTTTTCAAAATGGTCACGTTTTTTTATATTTTTTTTTTTTTTTCAATTTGATTTGAATTGCATTTTGCTCGTGATTTAACTAATGAATTGAAAATCGATTGAAAAATACCTAATTGTTAAGCAAAATATGCACTAAATAATTTCCCGCTTTTTTCTATTTGCTCCGCCATATTACAACAAAACATATTACAAAACGTCAATGAGTACGATTTGTTTTTTTTATTGACTTTGAATAGATTTATTGGTTGTTCTCTATGTTTGGTAATTGATGCTTTTCTATGTGCCCATTTTAATTTCAATATTCATTTTGTACTTTGACCCTGAACAAACAATCTTTTTCTATCTCTCACTGTCGTTTTCGAACGCATTTCTTTTATTCACGATCTGTCTCTTTATAATATAAAGTCTATATCTAGTTACCTCTCAATCAATCTCACGATCTCTATCAGGCTCTTTGTCACTTTTCATTGCTCTATCCTTCTTGCCCTCTCACTGTCAATCAGTCACTCTTTCACTCTCGTTATATCTCACTGTATTTATGTATTTTCTTCTTTTGTAGAAGGAACTACAGAGAAAAGTGATAGAGCGAGAAAGAATGGTAGGCAGGAAGTAGAGATAGAGATAGATAGAGATAGAAAGAGATAGTTAGAGCGAGAGAAAGAGAGAGAGAGAGAGAAAAGTAGAGAAAAAAAATGCGAGAAAAGGAAAGAGCGCATTCATTCAAAGTGACTTGAATTGTAAAATATGCAGTTGATTTGCTGTTTACAAGTTGAAGTGCGTTTGATTTTTTTTTTTTTGCGATTGAATCGATCGATATGCGTACAAGTATAAAGCGAAACGATAAGGCGACATTTTGAAAAATTACAAGTTTATTATAGACTTGATTAGGAAATCATAAACATTTGATGACAGGTTTCCATTGAATTGAAAAGCACCATTTATTTAGTAACTGACTATTTGTTTTGTTTTTTGCGGTCAACTGCAAATTGCAAAATTACAAACATCGATCTCTAACTCTTTCAACATATTTTCGGTCAATAAAATGTCTATTGTTGCCGGAACATGTGAGCGACGGGTTTTTTTTTTATACATTTTTTCTATTCTTTTTATTTCGTTTTTTTCTTCTCAACAAACAGTATTTCTCTTTCAATTCATTTTTTTTCTCTCAGTTTATTCGAGTTTTTGTTTCATATGAATTTTTTTTTTCTCTATTTGATTTGCCGATGGGTATGCCAAAAATTATTTAGCATAAAACTGTGTATTCGGCTCTTCCGCAAATGTTGTCTTCGAATTATTTTGTCATGTTGTCTCGGTTGGCAATTGTCCAATATTGTACATTCATTATGATACTATGTATCGCTATCCATCACTTTTACATGAATGCTGCGTCGTAGTTCCTCACATATGATCACCTCAATATGCAAGCACGTGTGACAAACATGTACTTAAAGTTCAATTTTGAATCGAATATACTCAAGGAAACTGTGTTTCGATTTTTCTGTGTCATTTTCCATTGTGTTGCCACAAACACAAAGTCTAAATGTAGGTTTTCAGTTTGACACCTACGGACAAAATTCCGGCCACCGCACATATTGAAGTTCGCCGTGTTTATTTTCGGGCTCTTTGCATTTTTCAACGTAGAAATATACAAACAAGCAGTAGTTTTGATGAATAGAATAGACAAATGTGATTGACCACTATACAAAATGAATCATCTGGTTTGTCCATGGTCGTTGCCAAACTATCTATTCCCATTTACTCATTGATTGACTAATGGGCAATATTCCCATTCGCCATTGTTCCGGACACTTTTTTTTTCACATAAATGGTCACGAATATCAATTCATTTTTGCTTCATTTATTGCAACCAATGCTTTTTGAACGTTCTCTCTCTCCCTCTCTCACTATGTCTATCTCTGTTCCTGTCCCTACAATTCTCTCCCTCTCTTTCTTTCTTTCTCTCTCTCTCTCTCTCTCTCTCTCTCTCTCGTTCTCTCTCTCTCTCTCGTTCTCTCTCTCTCTCTCTCTCTCGTTCTCTCTCTCTCTCTCTCTCTCCGTCTCTCTCAATCCCTCTACATTTTTCTACATATTTTTTTTCACTTTGTTACACTTGCGCAATAAATTGGATTTAATTGAGTATTTATTGGCGCAAATTTACTGAAAATATTTTATGAATAAATGATGCGAAGGGTATTTGTCGCCTATGAGTACATGTGTACATAACATTTGTGCAAACAAGTATATGAATAATCAAATATTTTCATACTTTATTATCTCCAACGATTGAGATCTTTTTTTTAATCGAATTGGAATTTTCAGGAAATTGAGCTATAAAAAAGAACGAGCATCGTTTATGAAAATGTCGACATTTTCAACAAGTTCTTGTTACTTTGAAATCAAATTACTCAAAAATTACGATTTTCGTTTGATTTCATATTTAATGAGAGTGAATTTTTTTTACGATCACTAAGAACGCAAGAATTTGAATTATGCAGAGTTCAACATCACATAAAATGAACTCAAGTTTCTCTCTCTCTCTCTCTCGCTCCTCTCTCTCTCTCTCTCGCTCTCGCTCTCTCTCTCATTCATAAAATAAAATTTTTAATTATTCAAAGCGTTGAAAACGAATGAACACCAAACGTTAGTTAAAACCCAAGGTCAAAATGTAAATGAAAAGAGTTTTTTTTTTCAACTTCTCAATTTCATGTTCACATTGATTTCAGTTATGAACTAGAGAATGCTTTTTTTCACGGAATTTCACATTCCAAAAATTTTCCATCGGTAAATTGATTTCTACGAATAAGTAAACATCATTTTACGATTAAATACAATCAATTTTGCGCATACATCGAAATTATGCATACATCAGAACAAGTTATTAGAATGTCTACGCTCTACATATTTGCCGATAAAAAGTTTTTATTAAATACAATTATCGGTATGGCATTTAATGATTGGCGCAAAGCAATGACAACACGAATGATGTTGGGATTCGTTAAAGCATTTCTATCGTATTAATGAAAAATAACATGTTCAACTTAACGAACTTGTTTCCAAGTGCGTGTGTTTTTTTAATTAAATTTTTTGAAAACAAAAACTCGTACTGAACTCAATTGCGATTGAATGATTAAAGAGAAATGTTTGCTTTAACTAGAGAAATTCAAGGCGCAAAAACGAATTTGGTAAATATTTTCAAAAATTTGACCGTAACGAACATGACAAGTACCAATGCAATATAAACATATTTTCTATGGTTTTCGATATGTTTTTTGAGAGAGAAATCCATTTTAGGGATTATAAATAAATTCGTTTTTATCATTTCTTTTTTATTACACAATTTGCCATACTTACTTTATTTGCATAAATAAACCAATTTGATAAAAAAAAAAATCAATTATCGATTGACTGCCATTGAATTGATCAATTTATGATAAAAAAAAAAAACAAATCGAAGTCAGTCATCAAAGCAATTCAATTGATTGACATTGTATAATGATAAAATTCCATTTAACTGCAATAAAACCAATGGAGTCAATACAATGAACATGTATTTTATCGAGAATTTGTAGAATGGATATGGGAGAAAGAAGAAATAGAAACGTTGAACAGAGAGAAAGAGATAATGGGAAAGAAGAGAGCAAGGGAAAAAAGTGAAAGAGAAGAGAGGAAGAGGGGGAAGAGAGGGAAGAAAGGGAAGAGAGGGGAGAGAGGGAAGAGAGGTAAGGGAGGGGAAAGAGGGTGAGAGGGAAGAGCGGTAAGAGAGGGGAGAGAGGGAGTAAGAAAGAAAGAAAAAGCGAGGGAGATTTCGAGAGAGAAAAAGAGACTGTAAAAATTATTTAAAGAATGAGATCTATCAAAAGCGAAGCAAATGAGTAATATTTAAAAATTCGCTGAAATAAAACAAAAAACAAATGTCGCTCAAATGATTCGATTCATTTGATTTATTCAGTCAACAATCGTTGGTTAAGATATATCGATAGAACGACATTGTTATTACGACAATATGTAATTCTCACATCTTTTTTTACCTGTCGTTCATTTGATCAATGTAAACCTCTGTTTCTGCTTTAAAAAAAAAAACACGTTGGCAGAAGTGAGTTGCGACGCAAAGATTCATATTTGTTCAAATGTATTTGAATATAATGAAAAAAAATAATTATTCGTAAAGTGAAATACATGAAAGCAATTGGGCTACTTGGCCAAGAAATTTTTACGAAAAATTGACTGAGTGAAAAAGGTACATGAAATTTGTTGCTGTTGCTGCTGTTGTTGCTGTTGCTGCTGCTGCTGCATCATCGTCTCATTAATAAGAGAGATTACCTCAAATGATCAAAATTCATCAAATCGTGCGCAGTACAATGAAAACTAAATACATTAAATTAAAATAATCAGAAATTACTCGCAGCGCCGAGTGCTTGTGTGCCAAATCAGCTCACATTTCAAGCAATAAAAAAAAAATCGTAAGCGAATCTCGTAATGATCATGCGATCATAATGCCTGATTCTTTTTTACTGCTTCTTCTTTTTCTTTTCATCTCGCTTATTTATCGCTTGTAGGTTCGTGTTTTACTTCCTCAAATTGGTTACAATACTTATGAACATACACGCGATTCGCGCGATAGACGCAATAATTAAATAAATATATATATATATTCAACACGGATGTATTGTTTTATTGTTTGCCTTTTGTTTCATTGTTATTATTGTTATTTTTCTTGTATTGAACAAGTGTAGTTAGATGTTAATGAAAAAAAAAAAAGAAAAAACAAAAACAAAAAAATTGAGTTGTGATCGCCAAACAACATATAATTCAGTGCCGTGCAACATTCGTGTCGTTCATTTTATATCCCCTTCATTTGATGTTTCCTTCTTGAAAACACAATTTACGATGAAAATGAGCACATTATTTAAATGAAAATATGAATGTGCTCTTGTGCTGCGATTTTCATTTAACCAGTTAGAATTAGGAAGATATTTTTGGAAGAGACTAAATGGCTTTGTAGCAATTTTTCAATGGCATTTTTCTAAACGGAATATAAAATTCATTTTTTCAACAGAAATTTTACTTTTTCAACACAAACCATTTTTTATTGCAATGAAATTTCATTTCGACCTAGTTTTTTTCTTGCCGGCATAAACATTTTCCGAACATTATTTTGTTGATGGCATTATGATTGTTTTGAAAACGATTTGTTTTTTTTTTTTTTTTTTTTTTTTGCTACATTCATTAGGTTTTGAACAAGAAAGTCGAGATAAAATATTTTCAGTCATGAGGAAGTTGTATGTTGAAAAAGAAAATGTATTCATTTTGTCGATATAGTAAAATTCACTTTATGCAATCTCATTGACTATTCCAATAATCTCAATGCAAGCATAGAAATGAATGAGTCATACATCTCGTGATTTTTCGTTCACACATGATATGATATATATCATAGCAAGCTGATCACATTTATGTGAAATTTACAAAAGGACGTTTACTGAACTTGAAATGTAAAACATATATTCATTCGTTAAATACGAATATTGAATTTCATTCAATACAAACAGTGTTTGCAAACAAAACTTGTGCTTGTCTGAACGTACACCTTTGTGAAGAACAAAAAATAAACGTTTTTTTTTTTATTTGTATTGAAAAGTCAACCATGCCATTTATTGTCTGGTTTTAATACAAAACAACCAAATTCGGTTATATTTTACATTTACAGAGCAAAGTCTAAATTTATCGACGATAAAAAAAAAAACAGTTTGAATCTTCTTATTTGGAAAAATTAAAAAGGGGAAAAAAAATACCGAAAAAAGAATGTTCATTTGAATCTGTATAAAAAGTCAAAATAACAAAGCCGGTTTTGTTATTTGTCGTAATGTATTGAATGTTAAGAAATCAGTTTACCGAATCCCGGTTTAACATATACAGAATCGATATACTCAAATGTCTCACCAAATTTTGCATATTTCAATTCGAAACTTCAAAGTTTGAACTGGTTTTTATATTGAAAAATGCAAAGATGAAAAAAAAAACGGAAAAAAGAATAAAAGAAGAAAAACGAAAAAATAAGGGCCAATAAATAGAGAAAAAAAAAACAGAAAAAAGTAGAAAATACCAAGAAAACGAGAAAAAAAGCGAAAAAACCCACAACAACACATTCTTGTGTGACATAACAGTGAAATGAAAAGTATATTTTACGTTTTGACATAATCAGCTGCGTTGATAAGACCAAAACAAAGCCAACAATATTGTGTGGAAATGTGAACACACACACACACACACACACAGTCATTTGACAAACACACAACTTTCATAATTGTGTCGTTTTCACAATTGCTTAACAATCTAATCGATAAAAAAAAAAAAAATTTGCATTGAACAATGCTTGCATTGAAATATCCAATTTCATGGCCTAGGCCTAGTTCATATAACAAACTTAAATACCGTCCAGATTAAATTGAATATTACCTAAATTTACCTTATCAGTACATTCAGTAATTGAATACCGTTTATATTGTTTATAAACAACAAATGTGATTCTTTTGTAAATTTGTTTATAAACGGATTTATCTTACACTTGAATTTAATAGTAAATTCAAAAAAAAAAGTGCAAGAACAACGGAAAAAAACACACAGATAAAACTTGAAATAAAGTAAAGCAGAAAAAAACTTGAGAGAAAAAAAAACGAGACTCTTTTAAGTTTTGCGACCACTTGAAATTCGTGCACGTTCACACAAACTGCAACGAAAAGATTGAAAAACGTGACTGAATTATCTGCTTGCAAACAAAGAAAACGTACAAAGTCCATTGACATTAAAATAATTAAATAAATGGAATGAAAATGTAAATTAAGTGCTTCATTTATTATGAAGAAAAAAAAAAAAGAAAAAAATGCTCGATCGCAAAGAGTGAAAATAGTTTGGTCATTGCTATGAATTTCATAAATCGATAATTTTCATATGCATTGAACTTGACCTCGTCTACCATTTGCATTTGAATTATTTGGCCAAATGTCAAGTGCAATGTTCAATTTAAACAAAACAGATTTTAATTCATGTTGACAAACCGAACAGAATTTAAAAAAGTTTAAATGATTTTTATCGCTGTATATTCGCATCTTAACTCAGAATTCTTTGAAAAAATCATGATGAAGACGAAGTTTGAATTCAATTTTATGCAAAAAGTAAATATTATCATTTCTACGAATTGAGAATTTTGTTTATTCGTGATGTTTGATTTCATCTAAAGAAAAATATTTACAAAGTAAAAAGTATGATTTTAGAAGATGATTTTTGATTTGGTATTTTTTTAAACTTTTTGTTATTCATAAATTTTGCGCGAAACTTTCAAAAGATGTTTGTATTTCTGTCAATCGGAAATTATTGCTGTGAATAATTATGCGTATCCAGAGTCAAAGATAGGCATCTCATTATTTTTTTTTTTTCTTCTTTTTTTCAAACGTTGGAATTTTTTTTTCCTCTTCACATTTGGCCTTCATTTAAATACGCAACTTAAATAGATTCAAGCTTTATTTTTAAGTACGGAAAACTTCTGCATAAAATCTTAAACAGAAGTTTAAACAAAATATAGATGATAATAACATATTTTATTCGTCGACATTTATAATATGCGACGATCTACATACAAATTATGAGTTTACATAAAATGTTAAATTGTTGTTGAGTATATACATATATTGTCATTTGTTTATTTGCCTCAGAGTGTGCCAAACTTCTTGTTGTGATAAATGGCATTTGGCAACAAACAAAAAAAAACCTGTTTTGTCACTACAAATCGCTATAATAATTGAGAAAAAAAAACGACGAGAGAGCAAAACGAAAGATTCGAAAAGAGCAAAAGAGAGAGAGAGAGAGAGAGAGAGCAAAGAGAGAGAGAGAGCAAAAGAAGAGAGAGAGAGAGAGAGCAAAAGAGTGAGAGAGAATGAAAAGTGGGAGAGGAAGAGAGAGACAGTGACATAGAGCTAGAGAAAGGTAAATGAAGCCAAGGTGAGAGAGAGTGAGAGAGAGAAAAGCAGCTAAAATTGAGAATACATTGTCTCATGGAATTTTCAAGTGTTCTTATAATAGCCACACTCATGGTTGGCACTTAAATTCCGGCAACAAATCGAAAACGATGAGTTGGTGACTTTGCATCATTCAACTGGTTGTCGTTGTAGCCGAAAATAAAATCATTTGTATTAAGCTGACGAATGACATGATCGCACAATCTATCTAGACGAGGCATATAACACGGTTTGATTTTCTATTGTTGGTCATTCGCCATAAACATGTGACAATTTATCGCGTTCTGAATTCCATTCAATCAGCTTGTTTGTTCGATTTGGATTTGTTATGACTTTTTTTTTTATTTCTCCATGTTACATTTACACGATAAGTTGTAAATTTATTAGCAATTCACACTACAGATTGCAACAATACAATCTGTTTTGAAATGAATCAAGAAGAACAAAAAAAAAAAAACAAAAGAATGTCGTTCAATTGAATTCAATAGAGATAGTTTGTCGAAAGCTACAGTTTATGGGCAAATTCATTCGCATTTTACAATATCAATTGAACATGTATGTATGCAATAAATTTTGACCTTTCATGAGTTCATTTTTATTCCTTATAAATTTAATTCTTGAAATCAATTACTGCAATTGCTGGCTGACAATTTTTTTTTTTCATGTTATTCCCAATAACAAAAAAAAAAAAAGAATAAACAATACATAAAATTTAAATTTGATTTCGGTTGTCGTTCGGTTTGCTTAACTGTTTGAGTATTTTTTTTTTTCTTCTTCTTTCTTCTCTTTGTTTTTGTTTTATTTTAGGCGGGTCCGGCGTCGGTGGCTCAGCAGATGGAGCATGTTTAGCTGATGAGATTGAGTGTGGCGAACATGATCGGCTCGGTATGGAAGCCATTCAATCGTTACATCGACAGCTCGATGACGATGATAACGGAAACATTGATCTTTCTGAATCAGATGATGTGAGAATCAAATTTTTTTTTTTTTGAATCGAAAACTTTAACAAAATCCATTTGCAAAAACAACAAATAACGTTTTCTTGTTTTCATCTTTGTGCTTGAAATCATTCAAGTGTTTTTGGCAAAATTGAATTCAAAAAAGTACTTGAGACGCGTGAAATTAGCGCGTGTCACTCAGATTTTTTAACAACGTATATCAAATATACGGTATATGTGACGTAGATTTAAACAATACAAGAATAATTGCCATCATGTTAAAATGATGTTTCAAGAATACTTGAACTTCTTTTTCAACGTAAAACATGTTTTTCTCTGAAATTCAGTGTAAAAAATGTGTTTAAGATCATGACTTTAGTTTGGCATCATTTCAGTTCGATTCAGAAATTCGATGGATTTAGTTCTAATTGTTCTTTTAAATTTCATTTTATTTTCGAAGTTTCAACAATCAATTTAAAAATTTTCTTCTGATTTGTTTGTTTTTGAATTGTTTTTTTACGATTGTAAATCAATTAAATTTTCAAAGCCTCGGACATTTTATGCTTAAGATTTAGATAAAACGGTTTTATTCAAAATTTTGTGATAAAAAAAAAAAAACAAGGGCGTAGAAATTTGTTGCATTAAGTTATACAATATTATCGCTTGACATCAAAAAAGTTACAAATTGCGTCAGCCACGTGAACGGGTTTGTATATAAAAAAAAAACAATTCAAAAAATCAATATTTGAGAACAATTTTATCGGCGAATATATTGAAAACGTTAGCAACTTTTCGATAGCGATAACGATAACAATATGACTCTTTGTATCGCCTGATACTTTAAATTATTATACCGTGCTGTGCTATGTCTGATGCTAAATAATTTTTGTTTCATTTCAACAAAATTAAGCTTTTGTTTACATTTTGCAGAAATTCATTCCATTTATATTCTAGTTATTGCATATTATCATTTGTTGAATTGCCGAATTTCAAACTTAAATGAATTTCTGTGACGTCAATGGATTTGATGTCACACGATTTTCGACGGTGTTTAAACACATTGTGTTTGATGACAACTGGAACACTTCGTTTTTTTTTTCTTCAACAATTTTCAATTTCTAGACAAACAATTTTTCGTTCATCGTGAACGTTTCATTTACACCTTTATTCGATGTTTTTTTTTCTTGTCGATTTCAAGTGTCAAATAAAAGAAAAAACAAGAAAAAAAGGAAAAAAAAAAAATTCTCCACTCGAAAGATCTTTAAAGTAACACGTGAACGCTTTTATGATTTCTCTTTGAATCACATGCAATCTCTGGAAATTCAAATAAAAAATGGGGAAATGTGCGACAATGCAATTTACATGTGCCAACTTGTATTTAATTTACATTTACTTGTTCGTTTGTTCATGATGAATTCTCAACGCTTTTATTTTTCTAATTTCAACTTATAAATATTTATTCGTTTCATGCTTTGAACTTATTTAGGTATTTCATTTGTGCATTTTTTAATTGTTTCATGTTGTGAACGATGCTAAGTAAATGAAAATTGTGCAAATTTGCTATCTGATTCAAAAAAAAAAAAAAAAAAAAAAGTTGTAAAAATTCCAAAAGGCACAAGATCATTCTAGATTTGCTTATCAAATGCTTTGATTCAAAGCTCAAAACAACTTTTTAGATTGTGAATCACAGTTTCGTACGCTTAATTGATTATAAGATGGGAATTTTTGTAAATTTGGCACGTCTTCTATCGATTAAACCGTGACTTGATAAAATAGAATATTTACACAAAGAAAACTCCAAATAATTCGACACACGCTCAAAAAAAAAAAAACAAAAAAACAAAAAAAAAACAAAAACAAAAAGCATCAAACAAAACAAAATAAAATAGAATCTTTCGAGAAAAAAAATCATAATATTTTGACACGAACATCGTTGAAAAAAAAAAAAATCGCATTTTATCAATACAGTTTATATTCATTCATTCCATTAACGGAATACGTAACGATAAGGGAATAAAAAAAAACAAAATAAAATGTCAAATCATATGCCATTGCAAAATATTCATTATCATTGTTAACATCAGCTGTGGACTAGCACTGTTATTAAATCACTTATCGGAAGTTTTTCCATTACAGCGAATTATGAAAAAAAAAAAAAAAAACAAACTGACAGAAAAATGATTCCATGCAAAAACGTGCTGTTGAATTCAATTACGTGAATATAAATAATATTTAAATTGGATTGAATGTCAAATGCGTTTTTGCACCTGATTTTTGCAATGAGTCTTTGTGTAAACATTGACATCTAAATCTAATTCAATTGTAACGCAAATTGTAATGTCATTTTCATTAAATTCATAATTTATTCCCTTTTTTCAATGGAATATTTTCCATTTTTTATTTTATTTTAATGGAATCAATCACATGGACCATTTCAGTTTTTATATGTAAAATGTAAATTATGGCAAAATTAACCATTTAATTCGATCAAAAATCATAACCAGTATGTTTTGCCAATTGCTTCTTTGGTAATTGACGCACGTTTTTTTTTCGCACTACGAAAATGATCATTCATTATTACTCCAACTAAATGTCCGAATCATTCACCTAATTAGCCGATTGGGACAATGGAATGGCACACACCAATGGCATTTTACTCAATTGTTTTGTTTTTATCACCGCAAAACAGTGAGAAATATTTTCATACAAAAGTGTCACTTGCGCCGATGTAATTATTGGATGGACGAAGGTTATTTTGTTATTTGTTGTTTCCGTACGGTTACGGTTTGGTCATTCGTCAAAATTTATTCGATTATTTCCATGACATTCGATTCCAGTCAGTTGTACTTTACAAATCGTAGCCGCAAGTTTGTAATTTCTCTGTGTGTTTTCAAACGCTTTTCGATTGAATTCTTATTTTCCATGTGGATTTGTCTTGATTTTGTGGGATATTTGAAAATTTTATCAATTTGGTTCGATTTAATTTTTTTTTTTCCACTTGTCACTTCACTTGATTTTCTCTTTTTTTTTCATAAATTCTCATTCTTTCGTTTATTCTATCTTTTTTAGTTTTTGCGCGAAGAGCTGAAATACGATTCAGGTTATGAAAAAAGACATAAAACTTTTCATTACAACGATGATACACAGATCTCTGTAAAAGAATTGTGGGAAGCTTGGCTGCGGTCTGAGGTAATACACAATTTGAAATGATACACACACAAATCGAGAATCATATTTCAAAATTGCAAAATTTTTAATTGATGGATTTTGCGGTCATGTTTTTATTAAATAGGTACACAATTGGACGGTTGAACAAACAACCGATTGGTTAGCTCAAAGTGTTCAATTGCCGCAATATGTTGAAATATTCCAAAAATTCAAAGTAAATGGACAAACATTGCCAAGGTGAGCCATTTAATTTAATTAATGATAATTCTCTTTTTCTCTTGCTTTCTTTTCTTCTTGTTTTTTTTTTTTTTTACTTTTTACCGGAATCAAAACATTCGATTCCTTATGGTCGGATGCACGAAACAAATACAATGTATTTAATTGAATTTACGTGCAAATGGAAAAATACAACATGACATTGATTTTTAAATTCGATTCATATTCGATAAAGTTTATCGATTTTTCAATCAAATACCGAATCATACAACACGTTTCACGTGAAATTATTTTTTACATGAACACAGATGTTATTGAATTTGTTCTGATCAGATTTTTTTTTTTTCAAAAGGGAAATTTTGAAGATGAAAAAGGTGCACATTTAAAATCTATGACATTTATTGGTATCCAAATTTCTATTTTTTGATTGGTCACTTCAACAATTTCTTCACTTCTTAACAAGAAAATTTCAACTTTAAATAAGAGATGTTAATTTCGTCATCTGTCACTAAAAATGACTGTCCCTTTCATCTTGTTGCTGTCTCTTTTTTTATATTACTGTCTTTTTTTTTCTTGTTGCTGTTAACTATCATAAATTTGATCATTTAAAGTGAAAACTAATGAATTTATAATATTAAATATTAGCACAAGTTTTGTACAGTTAACAAAAATATGAAGTTTCTTCGAATTAAAATGAAGAACATAGAACTATATATTCGAAGTAAAATTCACGATATTTCAAGGCAAACATATACATTTTTCAACATTTAATCAATTTTTTCCATTCTATTTTCAGACTTGCAGTACATAATATGCATTATGTGAGTAATGTGTTAGGCATTCGTGATCCAATACATAAACAAAAAATCGCCTTGAAGGCTATGGATGTTGTACTTTTCGGTCCACCAAGAGGTAAAAGACAAGAGATTTTTCAATGATTTTTTCACTTTTTGCAAAAAAAAAAAAAAAAAACAAATTTCAAAATTTTTATCCAAATTTTGGTTTTTTGAAGAAATTTTTTTTTTTTCGTTCAAACCCTTTTAATTCAACGACTTTTTTTCAAAAATATTTTCCAATTTTCTAATTATTTTATTTTTCTCCCCATTCTATAGAAACTGGTACCCGTTGGAAGGATTATATTTTAGTGACATTGTTGTTAAGTGCAATAATTGGCTGTTGGTACGCACTAGGGGCTGAGAACCCTTTATGAATATATATTTAGGCACATGATCAGAATATTCATGCGATATTTAAATATTTGAATTATTTATTTTTATTTACTTTAATTGTTTCTCCCTTAGGTACGCATATCAACAGAATAAAAGTGCCAAACGTCATTTACGACGAATGGCTAAAGATATGGAAGGTTTACAGAAAGCTGAGAATGCATTGGCTGATATGCAAAAAGTAATTTTAAATTGTCCACTATTCATTATTCGACATTTGGAAAAATGTCACAAAATGCGATACATAAATTTGTAATAAATCTTATCATTTAATTTTCATTCACATTAAAAAATTCTAGGAATTAGAGCAAGCACGTTTAGAGCAAGAAAATGTGGCGACTGAAAAGCTGGACTTGGAACGTCGTTTAAAAGAGGCACCATCATTGTCCTCGTCCAGTTCTGATTTGGAAGTGCAACAATTGAAAGCTGAAATTGAAATGTTGCGTTCTGAATTGTCACGTGCTGAGGTTGAATTGGTTGATCATTGTTGGACACCTCCAGCTGCCTTACAATCGTGGCTTCAATTAACATATGAATTAGAAAGTAAACATACATTAAAAAAACGCGTAATGGCTGAAAAGCAATTACAAGCCGCTCGAGAAGCGTGCGAAAAATTAAAACGCAAACGTAGCAGTTTAGTTGGTGCGTTTGTATCAACGCATGGAAAAAGTATTGACGATGTTGATCGTAGCATTGTCGAAGCACGAAATGCACTCAGCGAAGTAACCAATGAATTACAAGAACGATTACATCGTTGGAAACAAATTGAAATGCTGGTTGGATTTAATATTGTTAATAATAATGGCATCGCATATCTAGAAAGTGTACTATATAATCGTAATGGATCTGGCAAATCGCTACGATGTAAGTTTTATTTTTTATTTTTTATGCGGTAGTAGAAAATCCTTTTTCTCTAACAATATGATGTCTCTCTCTCTCTCTCTCTCTCTCTCTCTCTGAGAAGATTATCATTTACCGACACATGTCCGTATGCAATACATGCGAATTTATTTAGGCTGAGCACTCAGCATATCCTTCCATTTTACAATCAATGGATTTCATATAATATTTTGTTTTTTTAAAAAAAAAATGACATTTCTTCTTTGACATTAATGGCATTTATTTTAACAGCACGAATTTCAGGAAGTCAAGATGAATTGGACGATGAATCGGTTCAAGGTAAGCATCAACACTTTGACAACTTTTCTATGTTTTCCTCCGAATAATGAGAGAAAGAGAGCGAATATGTGTGATTGTTTATGCGGACATGCAAAATTGTTTATCAACCGATCGATCACTGATTGTGTAACACACATACAACACAAAAAACATACACAACACACAACAATTACAAGTGAATGTAGAGTTAAGGGGTTTATTTGGCATTTCTTTTTTTTTTTTTTTTCTTCAAAAATTTACAAACAAATATTTGTTTTTAAAATGAAATTATTGATCAATTTCACAATTTTTAATTGAAAATGATCATGAAGAATGGTCTATTTATAAGCATTACACTTAATTTTTAATTACAAATTAATTTAAGTTTATTTCCTTGTATTAGAATTGTCCTCCATTTAAAAATCATTTTTGTTTTCGATTAATTTTTTTCGAAATTTATTATATATGCAAGTTTTGCACACTTAAAATTTTCGTTTTTTTTTTTTTTTTTTTTTTTTTTGAAATAATCAAGTTAGCAATAGTATCCAATAATATACCATAACATTAAGTGAATCTCTTCTTTTTCTTTTGCTATAATTTTTATGACTTAATATTCATTTGCTAATGTACAATCCGCAATCCTCCCAGTATCGAATTTTTTTTTTCCTTTCAACTTATCAAAGTTACTCGATTTATTTAATAATTTTTATTTTGATATAGAATTTTTATCAATTGATATAATTTAGAATTGATAATAACTTTGAAAAAAATATTTATCGAAACCTTTTCCTCCTCATTGTATTTTGCTAAAATTATTATTTTTTTTTTTTTTCGTTTAGAATTTTAGTTTTAGATGTAAATTACAAAAACCATTATTCGTTTAAAATTTCATAAAGCGTTCGGGAATATTAATGTTGGTTGGAGTTTTAAAATTATCTCATTTAAAATATTGGTTATTATTGTATGAGTTAATCTCATTAAATGAAATATTTTCAATGAGTTTTAGTCGCTCTAGTAAAACAGTTCATGATCATCTAATTGAAATAAATTGATGAAATAAACAAACATGTAAATCATCGATGAAGCAAGCATGCCAATTCATTGATGAACAATATACATGATCATTTTTTTTTTTACGCCAATTCCATGTTGTTCACTAACCAGCCCCCAAGCAAAAAAAAAATGCATTGATTTTTAAATCAACATTTATCAATTAATTTCTAATCATCATTTATAAATTGATTTATTATTATTTGTTTTTCATGAAGTTGGTTCATGCAGATTATTTTGCTCATTCTCTTTATCTATTAATGAATTATTTGATTTTTCCATTCAAATCTCAAATGTTTGTCGTTTTTCTTCTTTTTTTTTTCTCTTTCTGGTTCCGTGTCTCAAATTTAATTTGTCAGACATTTCGTCCGAATTCCTCACAGATCGTCTTCTCTACGAGTCCAAATTTTATTATTAAAAGAGAAGAAAAAAAAAATAATTTTTTTACGAATTTAAACAATTTGATCGAAAATAAATACAACTAGAAAGACACGTCGGTACTTATAAACAGTGGACTTAATGGAATCGATTTGGGCGTGATTTTTTTTTTCTCCTCTCTTGTGATCCAAAACCCGAACTATCTAAATTTTAATTCAATGTTATTGAAATAATTTTTTATTTGGAAATTTTACTAAATTTATTTAATTAAATTATTAATTCAAAAGTGGAATACTTTAAAGTAAACAAAAAACAAAAAACAAAAACAAAGCAAAATGATTTACACAATTCAATTGCTCTGCTTTTATCAAATAAGCATAAACCAACATAAACAAAAAAAGACTTGTATTCAAACTCATGAACATTTTTATTACGACAATACATATGTAAAATGCTTTTTTTCAAAATGATACTTTTTCTTTTATTTTTAGTTTTAGTTATCCAATCCAATTCTTTAGTTTTCTTTTTAACAATCCATAGTTAGATAGAGCAGATGTAGTCAATTACTTCGTAGAATAGTTCTGATTATGTATTTTTTTTTAATTATTTTTTTTAAAATTTTTTTTTAAATTTCTCATCTTGTATTTTCAATTCATTTTATCTGGAACGACTTCTACATATTTGTGCAATAGTTTCATAAGACAAATCGTTATTTCTCTCAAAAATTTATTTCAACATGAATTTTTACTGTGCATAGATTGCAGCAATAATTAGTTTGGTTAAAATCTAGGTTAAAATGCTTCGTGGGTTTTCATTTATGATTCGATTTGCTTTTATGTTTGGGGAAGGCGGAATTTATTGCTTTGTATATATAAAAATGGGTCTACATTTTTTTTTCAAAATTAATCTAACACCATTGAATTATTGAATTGACTTCAAAATTTTAACCAATTTAACTAATTTGAATGTTCTTTTTATACCAAAATTTTCTTTAAACAAGAAAACAATTTGGAATTATTCAGAAATTTCTGAGTTTTTAAAAGTTCTTGAAATTTTGCAAATGTTTTTTTAAATTTTCTTCAAAAATCGGAAAGATTTTCTTTGGCAACTTGTTAGTTCTTTTTCTAAATTAGAAATTTCGGTTGAAAATTCGGAAATATTGTTGTTGAAAAATTTTCGAATTCTGAACATCTTCTACAGCAAATCCCGTAAACTTCAGAAAAATGTAGTTTTTTTTTCTGAATAAAAGAAATTGCGTGAAATGTTAGGTTCCAAATGCGGTTGAAAAATGTTCATCGAGGTAAGCACCTGTCGCTGCAAATTTTAATAAAAAATAAACTCTAATTCAGGGTAAATTTGACGCATTGTACATCGAATCAAGCATCAGACAAAAATTCGTAATAAATTGGCAACAATACGAAGCTACGATCGCTACACATTAAAAACCAACCAAATGTTCAATTTTAAATTTAAAAAAAATGAGACGGATATACAATCGTACACTGATACACACTGTGATCAAATCTCAACATCAGGGTCAAATGGTAGAGCGTTGCTTTTGTTATGTTCGTAATACATTTAAATTGCACGCACACAAAACGCTGGATATGACAATCAATGAAAAAAAAAAAAAAAATTACATTTATACACAGAAATGACTAATTCATGTAATCAAATCATTGTTTTACTAACTTGTTAAAAGAATATGATTGCCGGCAATACTAACACACAGATAGAAATATATTAACACAAATACGCTAATTCATTTTGGCTTGATTGAATGCATGTGTTTTAATTTAAAATGAGAAAATCAAAACTACGCGAAATAAAAACCTATCAATTTCAAAATAAGCCTCATAACGGCACTGATCGAGAGTCTGTATGTGAACATGCATTGAATGGAACATTTATCTAGTAAACATATGTCTGTTGTGAAAAAAATTGTTCGAATCGAAAACAAAGAAAACAAAAAATATATGAGAAAATATTTTGTGTAAATGTGTGTTGTACAAAAAAAAAAAAAAAAAAATGTCTTCATTCGTTTTGTATTCATTGTATTCAATTCAGGCTTCATAGATAATCATGGTCGATATACGCGTGAAGATTCATCTGCCAGTGATGATGGTGGTGATTCTCAGTCGACAATTTTTATAATTGGAAATGGTGAATATTTGACACAGACACCGTCACCAACAACAACAACAACAACAACACCAAACAATATTGTCACTGGGAATTCAATGCCACTATTGAGCAATAATTTAACGCAGTCAAATAATAGCATCAATGCCAACAATGCTGCCGCAATCAATTCAATTAATTTCACGAATTTAACATCGTCGCACAGTGTGAATGCAATTGCAACCGTGCCCATTTTAAGCGAAAGGTTAGTGTCAGCCAAATTGATTCGTCGACGCCGTATCTAGACTCTTGTTTGACAAAAAAAAACAATTTTTTTTTTATTTGCAAATTCTTTGCTGTGGCAATTTTATAAAAATCCAACATTTTCTCTATTATTTTTATTTTTTTTTTTTCTCTCTCTCTCCTTCTCCTTTCACATTGGAACATATGTTTTCTATTTCTTCTCGAATTATTCAATCAAAAAATAAAAACAATTAAAGCAATTTGACAATGGTCAAAGAAGAAAATCGTCAAAGCACATTTTCCCTATCACAAGACAAAGTGGCACCATTGCCGCGCAATAAAAAATCCACATTTACGTCGACTGGAACTATCACGAATCGAACGACACCAATGCCACCACCAAGACGTGCCAATTCACAACAGAGGTTTGTTCTTTTTTTTTCTACTTTTTTTGTTTCTTTTACGTTATTTATGTGTTTGATTTTTTTTTCCCTTCAAATCAATTTTCCCAATTTTTTTTGTATTTTTTTTTTTGTAATTTTTTTTTATTTTCCTTTTTTTACATTATTGATCGAAATCAAATTTTAAATTTCAATTAAAAATTTTTAATTAAAATCGATCAAACGTAAACATTTTTTTATTTCTTTTTATTTTATTTTAACCTTTCCTTGATGTTTTTCCTGTTCATTTAATGCGTTTCGTTGGTGATGGGTTATGGTGGTTTGGAACTTTACACTTCGTGAGAGACTCTTTGGCTTAAAAAATTCCGTTGGCATACAATTTTTTGAACATTTTTCTTTTCTTGACAAAATCCTTTTCTTTTTTTTCATATTTTGCCTCATTTTTTTGGCGAATTTTTTTCATATTTTCTCATAAACCATTCGAATTGTGCAAAATTTTCACATTTTTCATTTTTTTTTTTTCATTTTTCTCATTTGAAAAAAAAGTCATAATTTACAATCATTATGGAAATTCGGGGTTTTTGATCAAAACATGAACATTTAAGTTTTTCTTCATGATTTTACTATATGCATGACAGTTGTGATGTTTTAATAGTCTTGCAAATGGTTTAATTTTGTTGAGCTGTTGATGGATGCTTAAAAGGCTTGAATAACTTAATGATATTGTATTTGTTTTATATTTATCTATTGAATATTTTTGTTTGTTTTTCTAATATTTTTTATTTGATTGACTGTTTTAATGTGTAAAGAACTGTCTATATTAAAATGTAAATGTGTTGTACATTGTGAAAAAAAAAAAAAAAAAATTGAAATTGTTTTAATCTTCGCCAGAAGTCAGCGCAATCAATCATCGAATTAAACTGTGTACGTGCTGTGCATTGATCTATGTTTAGCAAAGCGAAAGTAGACAGTTAACGCAAAGCAATGAAATAAGATAAAAGAAAACCGTAAGAAATTATCATTATTGGTCAATCACTCAATGAATGTAAATAAATCAGAGCGATTGGCGAAGCTCATTTTAAAAGACATATGTTTTTTTTCTATAAATAAATTGCTTTTGGTTTGTTAATGTTAAAGGGAGTATAATTCATTATTGAACGCAAAAAAAAAAAAAAAATCAATTCATTTCCTTTTTAAGCGAATATATTTTTGGTTAGATTTTATGCACAATATTCAGTGCATGCATTAGCAAAAATGAACCGCCATTTTCATTGAATGAAACAAAACCAATAACAATAATTTCATTATGCGTTATTTTTGTAGAATAATAAAAAAGGATCAAAAGAAAATATTCATATTGTGACTAATCAAAAATGACTATGTATTTCATTCAAAATTATTTTCATCGTAACCAGTAGTGAAAATAAAACAATCAAAAATTGGCCGAATAAAACAATTACAAAATTATCGTAGAAATTCATTTTATGTAAATTCATTTACGTTTTCATTTCATTGTCATTAAGTAATGAATATTTTTTTGTATAAAAATTTACAGCGTCGTCTTCAATCATCTCATCAGGTCTCAAAGCGCAGACATGGAGTCCATGGAGTCCGCACCATCAATCGCTTATCAATCGAACAACATCCAACAGCATGATAATCAACAAAAGTCTAACGAATCTCAACAACAATTGGACGACAATTCAACCGATTCGTCGAGCATCGATGACGAATCCAAAAAGCGCCGACGAAAATTGCGCTTTCCATTTGGCAAAAAAACCTTTCAAAAGAACAAACACATTTGATAATGGTTTATTGTCATTTGCAACAAAAGCAATAGCGCCACGATTAAGCATCAACAATAATTGCGATGGTGATAGTAATTTATCAGCATCATCATCGTCATCGTCATCGTCATCATCAACATCAACATCGATATCGTTGTCTGCAGAAAAATCGGCCAGCCTTGAAAATGTCTCAACTCATAGCAATCCATTTTAATTTTCTTTAAATGTTTAAATAGTTTTTTTCTTTTGTTTTGTTTCTAGAAAGACATTAGTGCTGTAGGCTCATTTAGTATCGATCGTATTAGACAAAGAAAAAAAGTGTTTTTTTTTTTTTTAGTTAAATGTGGATGTGAACATGGCCCTCTGTACATATAGTTGAATTATGGATTATTGATTTTTAAATACAAATTGAAAATAGACGCCTAAGAAATGTAGAAAATTAATGAAACGATTTGCACAATTTCTCATATTAAATTGAATCCGGGATTTTTTTTTTTTTTTTTTTTTTTGTAAAAAAAATTATTTGTCCAAATTATTATATATTTGAAATAAGCATTATCCATTGTGTATATTTTATTGTTTAAAAAAAAAATTTGATGATATTTATTCGCTTTAAATTCGATGTTATTATGCTAATTCTAGCGAAAAATTAAGGAAGATGAATGTATCTAGAAACTTAGTAATTTTGTTATACAATTCAAAAACGTTGGATTCAACATTTTCTCAATTTTTTTTTCTTTTTTTCAAATTGAAATACATTTTCCTTAATTTTTACATTGTCATATATTCCCATATATAATTGGGAATTTCTTAATTTCAGTTTCCTTTTTCTAAATTTTGATTTCCTTTTTCACAATTTCAATATTGTTCGATAATTACGAAAAAAGAGAATATTTTTCGTTTAGAATCATTGTTGGCATTAAATGATAAGAACAAATGATATCTAAAAAAAAGTTCGACCAGAACGTGCGATTGCGCTTGATCTAACTCTATTTCAAATCAAATGAAATACGCGTACTTAAAATCAAAGACAATAAAAAAAAAAACCAAATCAAATATTCATTTACATAATGTGCAAGAGCGAAGAGTACCAATCAAACATTCAATGTCCAAATAACAAAATTCCTTATTAAATAGAAGAAACAAAGTTAATTAAAGTGAAAGTGTTCTTGATAAAGCGAAATTGTTCTTGAAAAAGTGGAATAATGGAACCAATTCATAATTAAAAAGAAACGATTCAAAGAGAAGGAAAAAAAAAAACAAAGTAGTCAAACAAAAATAATGTTCATTAAATGTATAATTTGTGCGCAAGTCTTCCCATCAAATTCTACTTAATGATAGATTCAATTCGTTTTACGTACCCATGAACGTATGTTTCGAATATTCGAACAGTCTTCAGAATGAAATGTCAATTGTTATAGTAATATTGTGATATTTGTTCATCCCAGATTTTCATTCCCCTCATCCATTGCACTTCATCAAAATGGCACAAGAAATTAACGAGAAAAAAAAAGAAGAAATCTTTGATTTAAGTTTCACATTAATTAACAAGCAAAAATGATTGCCGTTTATACAATATCATATTTGCATATTTGGTGAAATTGGGGCCTAATCACTTCAAGTTATGGACATGTCGAAAATATTTGTCACAGTGAGAGAGTTTTTTTTTTTTTTTGGTTGTTAGTAACAACTTGTTACGTCATTTTCCAAATTTTACTATCATTATTTCCTAAATTTTTTCATAATTTTCCTATTTTTTCTTCCAAATTTTTCAACTGAACAATGAGTTTCAACTTAATTTCGAACACAAATCGGTATTTCAAATAACACAATTAATTTTGAATTTTATAAAATTTAGCACTGAAACTATGTTTTTGATATGTCTTTTAACTTCATATTTTGTTTTTAAGAGTTAACTTTTGAAATGGTTATAACGCAAACAACGAATTCGACAGAGAGATAAATTGAAAAAGAAAAGAATTGTTTCAATATATAGATAACACAACTAATCTTAACAAACATTCCGTGAGAACGGATGCTTGTATACTTAAAATGAATTTTAGTTTTAAGCTAGGAGAAAATAATGACACAACAACTACAAAAAAAAAAAAAAAAAAAACAAAAAATACAAAACCAACAACAACAAAAAAATGAAATGAAAATAAAAATGCCTTGAATTTTTAATCGCTGTTTTTGTCAGGGGGGGGGGAAAAGCCCCCCTTGAAAATCGATAATTTCACTTTCAGGCATCGAATGGTCAACAATATAAAAAAAAAAAAATGAAAAACACGCAAAAAGTAAGTAATTGAAGTCGATTAATGGATTAATGTCAAACTTTCAAATGCTTCGGTCAGTTACTTCTTTTATACAACGAAAAACATTATTTTCAACTTTCAAGCGAACAACGAAAAATGTGAATTTGTTAAACTGAACCCACTCTACTGATGGGCTTTTTGTTTGAAATATGAACCAATCATCGTTCAAAATTGTAATCATGAACTTTCAAGGTTTCTCAATCGACTTATTAATTGTATACTTTTAAAAATGTGCTTGTTTCCTCTTAATAATTAACTTTATCGTGTTTGGTGCCACTAAATAACTATGAATGTCAATAAAAATCATCAATTTTCAGAAGAAAAATTTAGGGGAAGAAAAGCCTAGAAAAACACTGTTCAGTCCAAAAATAAAAACCTTCATTTCTCTAATTCTTTTAATTCTTCTCATTCCATAATTTCAACTAGTAAAACTGAAATTGCTGTGACTTTTAATCCTTTCATTTCATTCACTTTTACAATTTCTTTCATTTCGATTCCATGTGTATGACCCCTAAAGAAAAGCTCAATTTGAATGATGAGAGAGAACATTTTATTATCGATATAAATCCTTTGTATTAATTGTAACATTTGTTTCTATGAAGAAGAGTTCAATAAGGAGAAAATATATCGAATAAATTACCTGCGAAAAGTTTCTGTCCATGTAATGCGCATGTGGAAAATTATCATATGTTTTGACAATTACAGCACAAAAGGTCAATGTGCATATAAATTAAAATACAAAACAATCATTCAAAGCACGTGGTAATGCAATAGTAAAAATTAGTTGGTATACGCTAAATGTGGGGAAAAAGTAAATATGAATGTGTTGAGTACAGATTATCCATCGTCTAGCATACGGACAATGAGCAAAAAATATGTATACTGCTGTTCATTTGGAGTAAATTACAAAGCCGTACCGTATTCATACATTTCATAATTCTGTAACATAGTTCAAGTCAGTTGAAAAGCTTTTATTGCTCATTTTTCATAGATTTGATATAATTATTTTAAATATCGTAATTGTATTGCCATGACAATTTCCAAATAGAATTTTTGTTTAAGTTTAGTTTCTGTTGAGAATTTGAATTTCTCCTTAAAGTTCGAATCGGAAATAAAATTCATGAGAGATTCCATCGAAGGTGCTATTCTCAGACGAAAATGGAATAAATAACAATTCCTAGTACGTGGTGCTTAAGCTAAATGAATAGAAAAACAAAAAATGAATAAAACCTCAAATGAAAAATCATCAAAAATACTTTGAATTTTTTAATCGTTATTTGTATTTATCAATTGAAAATCAATAAATAGTTTCATTTTCAATCATCAGTATAGAACCAAAACACACGCAAAAGATAACTACATTATGTCTTTATATTCAAAATCGATTGATTACAAACTCTCAAATGTTTTCTCTGTCATATTTTTGATACCAATGTTAAACATATGATTCTTTAAGCACGCAACTGAAATGTTTCGTTGACAAGGAGCTTAATGACAGGAATCTATATTTAAATAATTTTTGAAACATTTTTATCCAATCATTGTTTGTGGAATGAATTGTCAATGCCTTTTTCATCGACATTAGTTCTGACTTTTTTTTATCAATTGATTTTTTCTTTTTTTTTGTCTGAATATTGTCCCGCATGAAAAGTATTTTTTTTTGTCATTTTACTTCTTCGAAACACAATTTTTTGTTCTAAAATCATTTTTTCAGATTTAATTTTATCAATAATTTCAGAATTGTGTGTTCTTTATAAAAAGTTTCCACGAGGGAATATAAGTATTAGTTTTATTTATATCAGAGAACAAAGACAGAGACAAATTATTTATTATCAATTAATAAAAAATTCGTTTTGAATGACAGTAAAAGGATGAATTTTCTATGTCACAATTTTAGTGTCGATGATGAGCTGTTCAATTTAAGGTCGAACTTTCATGATTTTTTTTTTTTTTTTTCATCTCAGTGAATATTCTATTTCTATTTTTTCTCATCTCAGAAATTCGATTGAAAAATGTCTTCAAATTATTTTGATGAAGAAACAAAAACATGGATTAACGTCTGTCCGCCAATTGTGCTAAATCCAAACATTTCTCTGGGACATGCCATTTTATGGTCTTTAAATAAAAATCCAAAGAAAATCATTCAGGTAAAAAAATTCACCAGAAATTCATTCAATCAGTTTATTTTATTCTCAAAGTTTTTTTTTGTGTCGATAAACTTTTTCCCAAGCTTGCTTTTTCCACTATTCCTGCTTTTCTACTTCAATGAATGATCTCAGTTCATTGATTATTTTTAAAAAAAATTATCTAATCATTTCCATAATGAAACATAGTCTTTTATATTGAACATGAAACAAATAAGTAAATAAACTGAAAAATTTAAAATTGAAAATGATTGAAAAATATTCATAAATTTCATTTACAGATTAATCACGAAACCAATATTCAATTAACATGTGAATTTATAAAGCGTCAAACAATTCGAGCTGCATTGAATCTGCAAAAATTGGGTTGTGAACCGGGTGATGTATTTGGTATAATAGCAAAAAATAGCCATTATGTTGCACCGATAGTGTATTCATCGATTTGCATTGGATGTCCGGTGAATACATTGGATCCATCATTCACAAAATCAGAACTAATGCACATGCTGTCAATTACCCGTCCAAAAATCATGTTTTGTGATGTTGTTATTTATGAATTGGTGCAAAAATGTTTAAATGATCTTGAAAATGATGCGAAAATTTTCACATTTAGCGGTCAATCAGGTCATTCGATTCCAGTCGAACATTTATTTCATGAAATAAACGGCGAACACAAATTCAAGTGAGTGTCAAACAATGTTTGCCATTGGTTCAATTAACATAAAAAGGAATATTGATCTTTCAGTTCGGTTGATGTTGATGGTGAAAATACAACGGCCGCAATAATTTGTACCTCTGGTTCTACGGGTTTGCCAAAAGGTGTGCATATCGTTTGTATTGAACACTTTATAATAATTTGCATTTTCAATTTGTATTTTTTCACCTATTGATTTTCATTAGGTGTGTGTTTATCGCATGCAATTTTAATGCAACAATGCGTTGAACTGGATGTGTATAATGATGATGTGGTCTTGTCATTTAGTACCATTTATTGGATATCAGGATTTCTGCTATTGATTTGCAGTGCAATAAAAACATTTTGCCGTGTGTTGTCAACTGAACCTTTTACGACTGAACATATGTTAAATATGATTGAAGAGCATCGTGTATGTTTTGAAAAAATTGCATATTGTTAATTCGTTTTGAAATTCAAACTTTGAACTTTTAACAATAATAATAAACTTTGAATAACGTTCATATTTTACATTTAATTAAGTATTTCCCTTTCCAATTCCATCGATTAGGTTACATTTTTTATGAGCGCAAGCCATTTCTTGGTATTGGCATTGAAATGTGAACAATTTTATCGTACAAATTTATCGAGTATTCGTGTGATAATTTGTGGTGGAAGTAAATTATCGATTACCACCGCATTACAAATAAAACAATATTTAGAAAATGGTAATATTGTTCAAGTATATGGTATGAGTGAAGTTGCCGGTGTAATATCATTTGGAATTGTAACCAGCGAAACAGATAAATCGCTTGGACAATTAACGGCTGGTACAAAAATTAAAATAATCGATAATGATGGAAATCGTTTAGGTATTAATGAATGTGGTGAAATATGCACAAAAACAAGATATAAATTTTTAGGTTATTTTAATAATGAACAATCAACAAATGATGCAATTGACAATGAGAAATTTTTAAAAACCGGTGATATTGGATATTTTGATGAAAAATGCAATTTGTATTTTATTGATCGCAAAAAAGACATGTTAAAATATTGTAATTCACAAATATCACCACTTGAATTGGAACAATATTTAATTCAATGCACAAGCATCAAAGCCATTTGTATCGTTGGCATTCACAACAATGAAGTTGGTGATTTACCTGCAGCGGTTATTGTTAAAAATGACAATGAATCTGATATTACATGCGAACAAGTTAAACAAATGATTGCAGGCAAGTTAAATTTGCAATAATATTATTTCGTTGAAATTTTG
This sequence comes from Resseliella maxima, assembly GCA_029041755.1. Taxonomy (NCBI): domain Eukaryota; kingdom Metazoa; phylum Arthropoda; class Insecta; order Diptera; family Cecidomyiidae; genus Resseliella; species Resseliella maxima. Next base: position 129,624 of record JAQOWM010000983.1, read on the forward strand.
ATTTACATTCGTCAAAAAAAAAAAAAATCATTTCATTTTCATTCGATATAGATAACTTTGCAGATAGCAAACGATTACGTGGTGGTGTTTATTTTGTCGAATCATTGCCATTGACTGCATCAGGAAAAGTGCTTCGACGTTGTGTCAAAGAAATTGCCACTCAAATGTACAATGAATCGATTGAGTCATAAATTGTTTTTTTTTTTTCATAACCGACAGTGCACAAATGATGACCACAATACTTATTAATCCAATTTCATATAAAAATGGATATAATCAAGTGCTTTTGATGGAATTAACTGAAAAAAAAAATTTAATCAATATTTGTTAAAATTGTTATTTAAATTTATGTTTCAATGCCTTTGGAAAACGTCCAGTTGCACTGTGATTATTTTCATCATAAATATTTCAATGATAGATTCGTTTGAAGTGAGGCATCATTTTCACATTAAAACAATTACCAATACAAATCAATGGATTTAATTTGTATGAAACAGATAGTTGCAATCCATTTTATCGATTTAAAATAATTCACCAAACTGTGCTTGGTATACAATATGGAAAATGTTTTTGAATCAGTTGCTAATAAAATAGTATCAGGAAAACAAGTGCTTTTTTGAATTGTTTGACATTAAAACACATTAAATTTATCCTTAAAGCAAAATTTAAGTCAGAAACGCAAAATGTTTACGACAACATATGATGAGGAAAATAAAATTTGGAGTGGAAAGGCATTTATTCCAACTTACAATCCGGAAATATCAATGGCCCAAGTCATTTTAAACAATTTACGCATGCATGGACCGAAAACAGCTCAAGTAAAATGATTTTAATAAAATCTCGTTTCGAAATTGAAAAAAAAAAATATTTCCAAAAATAATTTTAAGATACATTGCAAATCGATTTAAAACTAATTACAAATCATTGACTTTGTAGATAAGCGACAATAGTGGAATAGAACTTACTTTCGATGATATTCGTATTAAAACAATTCGAACAGCACAAAATCTTCAACAACGTGGTTATGAACCGAAACAAGTGTTTGGTTTGATGGCCAAAAATTCACATCATGTAGCTCCAATTGTATTTGCATCGATGTGCATTGGTTGTCCAGTGAATACGCTTGATCCAACATTTGGTAAAACTGAACTTACTCATATGCTGAATACAACAAAACCAAATTTAATGTTTTGTGATGTTGAAGTTTATGATTTGGTGAAAGAATGTTTAACAGAATTGGGAAATGATGCAAAAATTTTTACTTTTGGTGAAAACACCGATGAAGCGGAAACAGTTGAGAATTTATTCGAAGAAACTGACAATGAGGATTACTTTTTGTAAGTTTGAAATGATCATGAAAAGCGTATGAATTTAGACTTTGAAATCAATTTTAAAAATTATTTAAATTTTAAATATTAGGCCAGTGCAAGTTGATGGTGAAAATGATACGGTTATGATTATTTGTTCATCGGGAACAACTGGACTCTCAAAAGGTAGACCATCTCACCACAGTCAATTTATAATCCAATTAAATTCATCTGTAATTAATTTGTGATATAGGAGTTTGTTTATCGCATGCAGCATTGCTTGAAGCAATTGTCCGTCTATTAATTATGTACAATTCATCAGATGTAATGTTATGCTTTAGTTCACTTTATTGGCTAAGTGGTTTATTGGTATTACTAAAAGGAACATTAATTGGTGCAACACGAATTATAACAACTGATGCTTATTCGCCTGAATTGAATCTTCAATTAATTGAAAAATACAAAGTAACATATTCAGTGAGTGCACCACATCATTTAATTTTAATGATGAAAAATGAACAATTCAAATTAACGGATTTATCAAGTTTAAAAGTTCAACTTGTTGCCGGAAGTAAAGTTCCACAATATATTCAAATGGAAATGAGTGCACATTTATCAAATGGTGGTGTATATGTTGCATATGGAATGAGTGAAATTGGTGGCATTTTAGCATGTGATTATCCAGAACCGAGTGGTAATGGTTCTGTTGGCCGTTTGATTCAGGGCATTCAAATAAAAATTATTGATAGCGATGTTAATAGATGTGATTGCAATGTTGATGGTGAAATTTGTTTTAAAGTTAATTACAAATTTCTTGGATATTATGGAAATCAGGATGCAACCGATGAATTATTTGATGATGAAGGTTTTCTTAAAACTGGTGACATTGGTCATTTTGATGATGATGGATATTTGTATCTTATTGATCGAAAGAAAGATTTATTAAAATATTGTAATATGCAAATTTCTCCATCGGAAATTGATGGATTTTTACTTGAATCGGCAGATATTAAATCCGCTTGTGTTGTTGGAATCCCGGATGAAGTAGCATCAGATTTACCAGCCGCTGTTATTGTACGAGCCGATGAATCGAATATCACCGAAGAACAAATTTTTGATATGGTTGCAGGTAAATTTAAATAGATATTGATTGAATGACAATTTTAACAAATTAATGCATTCAAATCGGTTTTTATTTCATTTTATTTTTTACATTTAGAACACTTTGCGGATCATTATAAACTTAGAGGTGGTGTATATTTTGTCGACGTGTTGCCGACAACACCTTCTGGTAAAGTTCTAAGGAGAAATGTTAGAGAAATTGCAATTGCCCTGTACAATGAACGTGAAATATAATTTCTGAATAATTGATTAAGTGTTCACAATTATTTTGCATGCAATTTATGATTATGAGAAATATGAGAAAAAAATCAATTTTCAATAATTTTTCTATAGATTTTCTTTATTAATACAAATAAATCATGTAGTTGCAATTCTCACATAATAAATGTTGAATTTTGAACCTTTTGAAATAAAAATGAATTTCAAAATATTAATTTTGTGTTTAATTCATTTCATCATACAATTGATGAAATATGTGACAAATAACAAAAAATGTCTTCAAAACAGCCATTTTTAGCTATTTATATGAATAAACAGCTTTTTCTAAGATTCAGTTAGAATTTTTGCAATTATTCAATGAAAATGTAAAAAAGTCAAATGCATGCTCTGATGACAATAAAATAGAATTTTAAAAAAAAATTTCGTCCAAATAGTTCATCGATTTTCCAAATGAGCCTTTTATTATTCATCACTAATTTAGTGAAAAATAAACTGCGTTCAAACATGCCTTTAAATTAAGGGGGGAAAAAAATGTAATGTAATTTCATTGTTATACAGAATATTATACATTTTCATTGTGATTATTGTCAATTTCAATGCCTCTGGAAAGCATCCAGGTGCACTTGACAAATTGTTGTTTCTAATGCTAAATAATTTCGTTTTCAACACGTGACATATTTTTTTTTTTCTTTCTTCAAATTAAATCAAAAATGTGTAATACAATGAATAGCATTCTACAAGTTTCAATCCATATTATCGATTTAAAATGACTTTGCTAAATTTTATTCTCCGAATACATTGCACGGAAATTATTTTCAAACAAGCATATATCAATTTAGTTTTATTTGAGCCTTTAGACGGTGAGTTGCATTTAGAACTTTGTGTTCAACAGTTTAAAAAACAAAAACGCAAAAAATGTTTACAACAACATATGATGAAGAAAAGAACGTTTGGCGTGGAACGGACGTTTTACCAATGTACAGTCCAAAGATATCGATTGCTCAAGTCATTTTAAGCAATTTACGCATGCATGGGCCGAAAATAGCTCAAGTATAAACATTCTTTTGAGAAAATCAATTGACATTGACCATCTAATAATAAATAAATATGTTTTTCCTGTTTGCAGATAAGCGACAATAGTGGAATTGAATTGAGTTTTGATGATATTCGTTTGAAATCGATTCGAGCTTCACAAAATCTTCAACAACGTGGATATGAACCGAAACAAGTATTTGGTTTGATGGCCAAAAATTCACATCATGTCGCTCCAATTGTTTTTGGATCGATGTGCATTGGTTGTCCAGTGAATACACTCGATCCATCATTCGGTAAAACTGAACTTACTCATATGCTGAATACAACAAAACCAAATTTAATGTTTTGTGATGTCGAAGTTTATGATTTGGTGAAAGAATCTTTAACGGAATTAGGAAATGATGCAAAAATTTTTACTTTTGGTGAAAACACCGATGAAGCGGAAACAGTTGAAAATTTATTCACAGAGACAAACAATGAAGATGATTTTATGTGAGTTAATTTTGAATATGGATGACATTTGTTGGAAAAGTAAAAAAGAGTTTTTGCTATTTTATTCAAAGAAAATTTGTGTTTGGAGAGTTCCTTTAATTTCATTCAAAGAAAATAGAGTTTTTCTTCCATTCAAAGTAAAAAGAGTTTATTTCGTTTAACATGAATTACTATTTTCATTCAGACCGGTGGAAGTTGATGGTGAAAACGATGTGGCTGTAATTATTTGCTCTTCAGGCACTACTGGCATGTCCAAAGGTGAATTTCCTTCATTTTCTTTTCATTTTTTTTCCCTTCTCATGCCGTCAAATTTCAACTGAATTCAACTCAACCACGAAGAGAGGACAAAACTCATTTTGTAAAATTTTTAAAATCAAAAGAAAGAGATGCAAATACATACTTGTATATATGCATCTCTCTCTTCGTGCAATAAAAAATTAAAAAATGAGTTTTTTCGTCTCTTCGGAACTCAACAAATTCATGTTGAATTTGTATGCACATTCAATACCAATGAACCTTAAACGCATATCAACCTAAATTGATATTTAACAATTTGTACTTACAATACAGGAGTTTGTTTGTCACATGCCGCATTGCTTGATTCAATGACAAATTACAATATCATTAATTCATCGGATGTGATATTGTGTTTTAGTTCACTATATTGGGTAACTGGTTTAATTGCATTACTAAAAGGAACATTGTGTGGAGCAAAACGTATTATAACAACAGAATATTCACCTGAATTACATTTACGTTTAATTGAACAGTACAAAGTAACAAATGCAATGAATGCACCACATCATTTAATTTTAATAATGAAACATGAACAATTTAAAAAAACGGATTTATCAAGTTTAAAAGTTCAAATTGTTGCCGGAAGTAAAGTTCCATTACATGTTCAATTGGAAATGAGTTCGCATATGCCAAATGGAAATGTGCATGTTGCATATGGAATGAGTGAACTTGGTGGAATTGTAAGTTGTGATTATCCTGGTCCAAGTGGAAAAGATACAATTGGTCGCTTGTTGAATGGTGTTCAAATTAAAATTATCGATGATGATGGGAATAAATTGAATGCAAATATTGATGGAGAAATTTGTATTAAAATGAAATATAAATTTTTGGGATATTATGGAAATCAGGATGCAACCGATGAATTATTTGATGATGAAGATTTTCTTAAAACTGGTGACATTGGTCATTTTGATGATGATGGATATTTGTATATTGTTGATCGCAAAAAGGATTTATTGAAATATTGTAATATGCAAATTTCTCCATCGGAAATTGATGGATTTTTACTTGAATCGGCCGAGATTAAATCTAGTTGTGTTGTTGGCATCCCTGATGATGTAGCATCTGATTTACCAGCAGCGGTCATTGTGCGTGCCAATGGATCCAATATTACTGGACAAGAAGTTTATGATATGGTTGCAGGTAAATTTAACGAAAAGATAATTTTTTTTTTTTTTTATTTTAAAATTTGGAATCCAAACGTTTGTTTTATTGAAATGTTTAACAATTTTTTTTTCATTGAAATTCGTTTTATTTTCTCTTTAGAACACTTTGCGGATCATTATAAGCTTAGAGGTGGCGTTTATTTCATTGATGTATTGCCGACAACACCTTCTGGAAAAATATTAAGAAGAAAAGCCAAGGAAATCGCAACGGTTTTATATAATAAATATAAACATTAGACTCTGCTTGAATGTTTACATATCTATCTATTGCAAAATAAAGAAATTATTATATTTTGTAATGCGCAATCATTTTTCTGTGATTTTAATAATAATGATTGGTTTCTGTCTTTTTAATAAAATCAAAATAATTTTCGCTTATCAAAATCCTGTTTTATTAAATCGGTAAATCTTTGTTATTTGGCAAGGGTTTGAAGTAAGAAAGGACCTTTTCATCGGTGACTTCTTCAAGTCGCGATGGATTCCATTTTGGATTTTTGTTCTTCGTAATAAGCAATGCGCGAACACCTGAAATATGAACATAACAATAATAACAAGAATATTCATCCATTGGGAACTAAATTTATTTCGTTTCTCATTGAAACGAAACAACGTTATTGAACGTCAATCGAGAGACATACCTTCATGAAAATCGCTATCTTCGACAAAATGCATCGCCAAACGATACTCCATTTTTAAACATTCACCAAGTGATTGCTTTCCATTATTCAAAAGATGATGAGTTACTTTCAAACTGATCGGCGAAACCGTTCGAAGAATCTGAAAAAAAAAAAAAATGTTCATATTTTTTTGCGAAATATTAAAATTGAATTTTAATTTTTTTTTTTTGAAATTGTTTCAAGTGCATACTTTAAGTGTTTGTTGAGCCCATTTAGTATTATCGTTTTCTAAATTGTTTATAATTTCTTCAACCGATTTTGCATCGAATATCTTATTAATTTGATCAAGATGTTTTGCTAAAGTGAATTCCATTTTGGGTTTTTGGCAAAAATCATTGATAACATTTTCAATATTTTTTGTATCGTTCAAGTTGAGTAAAGCTTTTTCTATTTTTGGAATGTTTTCACTTTCACAATAATGTGTAGCAATATTTGCATGTAAAACGTCTTCACCTAGAAAAAACAAAAACAGAAAAAAAAAGTCAAGAATTTATTCGAATTTAAAGTTAGTTTACCTTTCAATCGGCAGCCAGTCAAACCAAGATAAAGACCAAGTTTGCCTTGAAGCCGGGGTAAAAAATAAGAAGAACCAACATCTGGGAAAAAACCTGATGACAAAAAAAAATTCAAAGTAAAAATTCAGTTCGCTTTGTTCATTATTCATTTTCTTAATACCAATCGATGTTTCTGGCATGGCAAACAACGTTTTTTCGGTTGCAATGCGATATCGTCCATGAACTGAAATACCAACGCCACCACCGAATGTGATTCCATCAATTAAAGCCACATATGGAATTTCAACATTTCCAATTCTATTAATTAGCACGTAATCATCTTCAAAGTACTTCATTCCAGCATCTTGTGTATTGGCTTCAACAATGGATCTCACATCACCACCAGCACTAAATGCTTTACCGCCATTACCCTTTATAATAATTAGAGATTTTGTATTTTGCCAAGTCGCCAGCGTAGTATTGAGTTTATTTAACATTTCATAATTAACTGCATTCAATGCTTTTGGTCGATTCAAAGTAAAAATTCCTTTGTCACCAATTTCTTCAGCCAAAAGAAAATCACTTGCGGGTAATACATTTCCCGTAGACAAAAGTCTTGAATTTTGTCGTAGAAATGAAGAAATTGGACGCGATACTAATCGATTTAACATTTTTACTCAAATGTATTTCAAATGAAAAAAGAGAAATTATCAGCGAAGTTTTTAATTAATCAAATTTATTTTTAATTTTATTTCTTGTGATATTACTAATACGATTTTTTTAATGAATTAAACAATGCCACCAGTATATTTGATTACTTCGATCGGTTTTATAACGCAGTATATAAGAAAAATTATTTATAAAATTGATTGAAAAAATTACAATTGTTTTGTTGCTTCAAAAGCAACATCAACAGATTGACAACTGAAACTCAACTAAAACATAAATTGTTATAAAACACAATCTTTTCAAGTAGAAATCAACATGTACTTTATCCTATTTTAGTCTAAAAAAGACAAAGGAATGAGAAAACAATTTCTTTGTCCGACTCTATGTATATTCACATAAGGTTCTATGATATAGTGAGAAGAGAGGCGATTTATATGGACCCGCGTCTCTGTTCATATTATTGTTTTTATGTAAATAAATATGCAAACGTTCGAATATATTCGGTTTAAAAGAAAAATTCACTTTCATTAAAATAATCTTACCTTGGAAAAGGACTTGAAACAACATAATAGAACAAACAGAATGTATCATTTCATAGATGTATCGATCAACGATCGTTTCATTATAAAAACGTATTAAAAGAAACTAAATCAGAAAAATAGAATAAAATCAATTAAATTTTGATATTGTTGAAGATATTTAATCAGCGAATGTTGGTTATGTTATACAAAACTTAATTATTATGCTTTACATTAATCATGTTTTGAGTAAATCGGGTTTGTTTGTTTTTTTCATTTTTCCCGCCCACACACACACAATTAATTGGTAGAAGTAAAGAATTGGTCACAATTTGAGAAAACATTCAAAACATATTCTTTTATACATTTTGAGATCAAAGGTAAAGAGCATATATTCGGGCTTTTTCGAAAATGCGAATGTTGACGTTTTAATTCACTGAATAACAATTGTTGTTAATTCAATAATAAAAGAAATTTTTTTCATTGAACGAATAAAATGAAAGTTGTCGACTACGTTACAATTTTAATGATATTGGAAATGAATTGCTGATGTAAATAACCAACAATTTGATGGTATAAAATCATTGTGATTTCCAAGTTCCAACATTTAAATCAAATAATGCTCTAATTGAAATAGTCGAGTATTATTGCAGTCGTTCAAACAGTTCAAATGTTAAAGATTTTTGAAAATTTTCTATGGCGCATCCACCAATTGTTTTAACTCCACACAGAAAATAACAAATATGCACTATTCACAACCTTTGATTGTGAATGTTCAAATTAAAATCTTTTTTATACAAAGGTTGTGAATTATCCTATTATCAATAATTTTCGATAACCAACCAAATCAAATGATAACGAAAGTTGGAAAATTCACAATTTTCATATAAAAATGGTTGCAATTTGATCAATGACTATTCACAATCTAAGGTTGTGCATATTTGTTATTTTCTGTGCACCTAATGGCATACGATTATGAAATACTATTGAGAAAATCTTTCTTCATTTTTACTGAAGCAAAATTCCTATTTTTCATTGGAAATCAGTTTGTTGATTTACAACACATTCTGATTTCAAAAATATACAAAATGAATAGAATTTTAGTATAAAATTGATTCAAAAATTGTCAATACAATTCAATGTTCTAGGAAAAAAAAAACTATACAAAATGAGTTTCGCTAACGCCCCGTGTTTTGCTCGTTGCAAGATAAGGAATAAAGTGGGATCAATAATTGCAAACAAATACAATGATATTGCAACTGGTGCAATCGGAATATGCATGAAGCCAATGAGGCAAATTAACATCTAATTTCAATTGTGAAACTAAATCACACACAAGTTCAACGCCATCTACAATCGCACTCAAATGTACATGTAATATCATATCGGTGTGTGTCTTCACTAAGAAAGTTGGAAAACAGTATCTATTGATGTTATGTGGTCTTCACATTTACGTTTGTAGAGGGCGTTAAATTTTGTCTATCACCATAATTTGCCTCATTGATGAAGCATAGTGATGAACACTAGCTGATTTGAATTTTACTTCACTCTCGCGAAAGAACAGAAGAAATGAATTTTGATGAATGAGATGTTTCAAATATACACATCAAAATATAAAATCTGTTCATATTTGCGATAAACATGTTAAGCCTATCTATAATTAATTCCAACACAAGGCGATTACTTACATGATCACAAACATTGACTTTGTCATTCACGTATGCATTAAATCAAATAGTATTTGTCGTAATTATTGTGCATTTCAATATCTAATCTAGCACATCTATCTATCATCCAACTGCACATGATTGTTGTATATAATTTAACAAAAGCTTTGTTTAAAGTGAATCACAATTACTACAGCAATTTCAGTTGAATGCAATGCACTTTGTACAAACAGATAATTGACATCCATGTTATCGATTTAAAATGACTTGCTAAATTGTATTTTTCATGCAGTCTGGAATTTTTTTTTTTCAATAAGTATTAACCTTTTCAGTTCTATTTGAATCGTTCAACGGTTAGATACACACTCTGATAGTTACAAAAATGTTCTCAACAACATACGATAAACTAAATAAAATTTGGTGTGGAAAAAATATTTTACCAACTTACAATCCGAAAATATCGATTGCTCAAGTAATTTTGAGTAATTTAAGCATGCATGGACCAAACATAGCTCAAGTAAAACTTAAAATAAATTCGAAAATCATTTAAAATTTAATCTATCGTTTTTTATTCAATTTTAAAAAAAAAAAATTCTCATCACAGATAAGTGACAATAATGGAATACAATTGACTTTCGATGATATTCTTATTAAAACAATTCGAGCTGCACAAAACCTTCAACAACGTGGTTATAAACCAAAACAATTGTTTGGTTTGATGGCCAAAAATTCACATCATGTTGCTCCAATTGTATTTGCATCGATTTGCATTGGTTGTCCAGTGAATACGCTTGATCCAACATTTGGTAAAACTGAACTTATTCATATGCTCAATATAACAAAACCAAATTTGATGTTTTGTGATGCCGATGTTTATGATTTGGTAAAAGAATGTTTAACGGAATTGGGAAATAATGCAAAAATTTTCACATTTGATGGTTGCGTTGGTAAAGCGGAATCAGTTGAGAATTTATTTACAGAGACAAACAATGAAGATGATTTTTTGTAAGTTTTTCGATCGCAGAAAATCACCTTTTTGACGAAAAAAAAAAGTTGTTTTTCTTTTTAAGTTGTGTATTTATACACAAATTTTGAATGAAATTCGAGTTTTTTAATTTTTTGTGAACATTTTTGATGACCAGTTGAAATCACATTTTACAGACCAGTTCGAGTTGATGGCGAAACCGATGAGGCTTTGATTATTTGCTCGTCCGGTACAACTGGGCTCTCGAAAGGTGAACTTGTGCTTTTTTTTCCATAGATTAATTAATTCAAATTCAGTTGCAATTTATTTACACATCAATCAAATGTATAATTGTAATTTATTTTGATATAGGAGTTTGTTTGTCGCATGCTGCCTTGCTTGATGCATTAACTAATTTTAACGTAATTACATCAGTTGATGTGATGCTGTGTTTTAGTTCATTGTATTGGCTGAGTGGTTTAATGATTTTATTAAAAGGAACATTGTGTGGAGCAACACGTATCATTACAACTCAAGCCTTTTCACCTGAATTAAACCTTCGATTAATTGAACAATACAAAGTTACATATGCAATGAATTCACCGCATCATTTAAATTTAATGTTAAAACATGAACAATTTAAAAAAACGGATTTTTCAAGTTTAAAAATTCAAATGACTGGCGGAAGTAAAGTTCCACATCATGTTCAAATGGAAATGAATTCACATATGCCAAATGGAAATGTACATGTTGCGTATGGAATGAGTGAAATTGCTGGTAATAGATACATTCATTGACTTTTTTCCTTTTAAATTGATTTCATTATGTCCATATTCTGTTTTCGCTTAGGAATTGTTACTTGTGATTATCCAAATAGTGGTCGAGATACAATTGGACGTATTGTGAATGGTATTCAAATAAAAATTGTCGATGATGATGGAAACAAATTGGATGCTAATGTTGATGGAGAAATTTGTGTAAAAATTAATTACAATTTTCTTGGTTATTATGGAAATCAAAAAGCAACCGATGAATTATTTGATGATGAAAATTTTCTTAAAACTGGTGACATTGGTCATTTTGATGATGATGGATATTTGTATATTGTTGATCGCAAAAAGGATTTATTGAAATATTGTAATATGCAAATTTCTCCATCGGAAATTGATGGATTTTTACTTGAATCGCCAAAAATTCAATCAGTCTGTGTTGTTGGCATTCCCGATGATACCGTTTCCGATTTGCCAGCAGCAGTTATCGTTCGATCTGAAGGATTTAACATCACCGAAGGTGAAGTCTTTAATATGGTTGCAGGTAAATTTAAATTGACGCCGCTTGATGAAAATTTTGTATTATCACTAGGTAAAGTTCTAAACCTTTTTGTTGTATATTCTTACGGCAAAAAGGTTTAGAACTTTACCTAGTGATAGTACGTTTTTTTTATTTAAATTATTTACTGTTTATATTTAGAACATTTTGCGGATCATTACAAGCTTAGGGGAGGCGTTTATTTTGTTGATTCATTGCCTACAACACCTTCTGGCAAAATATTGAGAAGAAAAATTAAGGAAATCGCAATCGAATTGTATAACAAACAGAAAAAATAATTTTTATTCTTTACTTTGGAACATAACAATAGGATAATAAAATAAAATAATAATTTCAAATGTTAAAGCTTTGTGAAATGTTTCACTTGCGTCTCCACCTAGTGTTTTTGACTTTCAAATTATTCAATTACACGTGCAAGTATTTCACCTTTGCAGTTAGCTCATATGTGGCATGCGCACAAAATACAGATAAAATTCCGAAATTTTGACTTTTCCGCTCACATGGTGTGCGTAATACTTTTCCTTTTGATTCTTATTATTTAAATCGGCCGAAAAATAAGGATCATAGAAAATGTTATTCAAGATTTGCAGCAAATCTTTGGTATGCTATTCGTGTGATTAATTTACAATGCAAAGTACGCATGTATTTTAATGGATATTCTCGGAAAAGCGCTTTTGCGGAAAATTGAAAAAACGGAGAAATCTGAGACTACTCTAGATCGTTTAAGTGGGAAATTTTATGGGAAAATGTAACCCTTCGGGTGATTTTTGTGTGCTACAACTATCAAAATTGAATTCATCTTATTCACGTATTTTACATTTATCACGAAAACTGCTAATTCTAGCTCATAAAAATCACCCGAGAGGGTTAAATCTTCCCATAAAATGTCCTGCCTAATCGTAAGTATCTTGGTTTTAAAGCATACAAAATACAACTCGTGCATGAATTGAAACCAGGCGACTTGGGTTTGCGTCATATTTTCAGTGAATGGGCTCTGGATCAGCTCGAAGAAAATCCATTGTTTTATGGTGACATTTTCTTCAGCGATGAGGCCATTTTCTATCTCAATGGATACGTCAATAAGTAAAATTGTCGCATTTGGGCTGATTAGCAATCCAAAGAGTATCAGGAGCTACCATTACATCCGCAAAAATGCACTGTTTGGTGTGGTTTATGGGCCAGAGGAGTTATCGGTCTGTATTTCTTCAAAAATGAGGAATGTAACCGTCAGTGGCAGAGCTGGAATTTTCACTCAGTTGGTGCGAGCACAAATACAACATCGCACTCACATCTAGTGTGCGACGCACAAAATGCTTATGTTTTTCGGGTGCACGCACACGCCGGTACGATTAATGACAAATTTGTAGATTTGCAAATAAATGTAGATTTTTTGTTTGAGTCAAAAAACATACAGGCGTGTGCGCGCACCCGAAAAACATGAGAATATTGTGCGCCGCACACTAGATGTGAGTGCGATGTTGTATTTGTGCTCGCACCATCTGAGTGAAAATTCCATCTCTGGTCAGTGGCGACCGTTATCGCGCCATGATAGCGAATACAATGTTCACAATTCAATTGAATTTGATTTCATTCATTTGATTTAAAATTTAAAAAAAGATTCAAATGAATCACCCTTTATATTAATGATCGATTAATGTACTACGGCATAAGTCGTTCAGCGTTACATTGCAAGCGATCTATTATCTATACACTGAATTGCACATACACTTTTACGGAATGCAAACGACAAATCGTATCTTTTTGCCGTTTCCATTGGTATAGTCAAAATACATTGATAAATCGTAGGTGGTGGCATAGTTGGTTTTTTTGCATTCGGTGTTATTTTAAGTAAAATTTTAATGAAATCACCCTAAAATGTTTAATCTCTAAAATGTTTGATCTCTATCACATATATACTGAATTGCACATACACTATTACGGAATGCAAACGACAAATCGTATTTTTTGCCGTTTCCGTTGGTATAGTCAATATACATTGATAAATCGTAGGTGGTGGCCGAACGTGGTGAAGAGCCCAAGTCATTCTACCAGAAATATCGCAACAATAAATGCATGGTAGTTGGTGGCATAGTTGGTTTTTTTGCATTCGGTGTTATTTTAAGTAAAATTTTTATGAAATCACCCTAAAATGTTTAATCTCTAAAATGTTTGATCTCTATCACATATGAGGGGTTTGGAGCAAAAATGGCCTTTGAGAATTTTTCGTGCAAAAGTGTCCCCGACCTATTTGATATCAAATAGGTAAGCTAAATGATACCAAATAGGTGAGCTATTTGGTGCCCAACATAAATTTAGCTGCCAAATACCTGAGCCGTTGGTCTGCACACAAAATTCGAAAAAAATAATTAAATTTTTTTTTTTCCATTTTTATGTTATTTTTCGTATGCCATTTCATAGATTTACATAAAAATGGAAAAAAAAAAATTTAATTATTTTTTTCGAATTTTGTGTGCAGACCAACGGCTTTCCGAGAGTTTCATATACGTTTCCCATGTAGATATGATGAGATAGTCAAATGCATCAATTTGACTCCCTAACCATATCCACATGGGAAACGTATATGAAACTCTCGGAAAGCCGTTGGTCTGCACACAAAATTCGAAAAAAATAATTAAATTTTTTTTTTTCCATTTTTATGTTATTTTTTGTATGCCATTTCATAGATTTACATAAAAATGAAGAAAAAAAAAAAAAAAAAAATTTCGAATTTTGTGTGCAGACCAACGGCTTTCCGAGAGTTTCATATACGTTTCCCATGTAGATATGATGAGATAGTCAAATGCATCAATTTGACTCCCTAACCATATCTACATGGGAAACGTATATGAAACTCTCGGAAAGCCGTTGGTCTGCACACAAAATTCGAAAAAAATAATTAAATTTTTTTTTTTCCATTTTTATGTTATTTTTTGTATGCCATTTCATAGATTTACATAAAAATGGAAAAAAAAAAAAAAAAAAAATTTCGAATTTTGTGTGCAGACCAACGGCTTTCCGAGAGTTTCATATACGTTTCCCATGTAGATATGGTTAGGGAGTCAAATTGATGCATTTGACTATCTCATCATATCTACATGGGAAACGTATATGAAAACCAAGCGGCAAAGACTGTTGGTCGAATATGCAATGGATTTTGTATGAAAATTGTTGACGATGCAGGTAATCGTTGTGGCATAAATGAAGATGGTGAAATTGGTTTCCAAGCGAAATACAGATTTCTTGGTTATTATGGAAATCAACAAGCATCCGATGAACTTTTTGATCATGAAGATTTTCTTATGACAGGAGATATTGGCCATTTTGATGAAAATGGATACTTGTATATTGTTGATCGAAAAAAAGATCTTTTGAAATATTGCAATTTTCCAATTTCGCCATCAGAAATCGAGGCATTTTTAATTAAATCACCAGAGATTCAATCGGCTTGTGTTGTTGGAATTCCGGATGATGTTGTTACCGATTTACCAGCTGCGGTTATTGTACGAACTGATGGATCTGATATTAATGCAAAACGAGTATTTGATTTAGTTGCAGGTAATTTCAATTCAAATTTTTTTTAGTTCTTTCTTTTTTTCTGTTTCTCTCTCGCTCTCGCTCTCTCTCTCCATCGCTCTCTGTCTCTCTCTCCATCGCTCTCTCTCTCTCTCTCTCTCTTTCTCTCTTTCTATCTTTCTCTCTTTCTCACTCTTTCTCTATCTCTATCTCTCTTTCTATCTATCTCTTTCTCTCTTTCTAACAAATTTCTATGTTAATCTCTTTTTCCTTTTATCGTTCTATGGAAATCTTGTTGCCAGATCATTTTGCAGACCATTACAAATTACGAGGTGGTGTTTATTTCGTCGATTCGTTTCCATCAACCCCATCTGGGAAAGTGTTGAAGAGAAAACTCAGAGAAATTGCAATTTCTTGCCATCAGAAATCATAATTTAACTGTACAAAATCTAAAAAACATGAAGTAAATAATTTTCTATATAATAAAGTTCGTTTATTTTTTGAAAAAAATAACATTTTTCTTATCGTTTTTTTCAAAAGTTCCATTTCAAAAATATTGAGTTGTGATGAATTTGCACTATTTTGTTTGTGAAAATAAACTCGTTGATAAGAAATTTGTAAATTTACTTTTCTTATCAATTTACAAAGCATTCTCAACGATACTTGTAAATAACATGTCCCATTTATATCTTATCTTAGCGATCTTTATGCAGGGCAATGGCATTTTAAACCATTTTACGTGAAGATTATGATCATAAATGCATTTATGATGAGACAACCACAATCGGTCAAAATATAAATAGCGACATTTGCAATAATTTCTTCTCGTAAGTTGATAGTAAATATAGCGTAATCTGATAAAATCAACTCTTCATGCAAAATTGATACACGTACCGTACTTCAATATATACTAAGTAAAGATCATCGACGTCATTGTGTACATAATGTAATAAAAATAATATGAATAAATGATAAAAACGTGTTTGTTAACGTATTTGGTGGGGTTATTGCAAAATCATTTCAATTATATCTAGTTTAATTCATAAACAAGTGAATAATTACACTTAATTGTCATGCAATTATAAATGAGTGTACTTGGATGCGAATCATCAGTTGCAAAATAGTATTCAATTGAAACATGTATAAAACGCAATTTGATGCTGTTGAAAAAATTTGGTCGGGGCAAAAATGTGAAGTTAATATCGATAAGCAACAAAATTTCGGTGAAATTCTTTTAAAAAATCTTAATGATTCAGATACAAATCGTGTTGCACAAGTAAAATGAGTTATTAAAATTATTCGATTTTTGTATTCTCTATATTACATCTGTATAACATTTTCAAATGAATTTGATCAAATAGATTGATGGTGACACCGGAAAAACACTGACAAAAGCTGAAATTCGCTTGCGAACAATTCGATGTGGACAAAATTTATTAAAATTAGGATGCAGCCAAAATGATTGCATTTGCATTATAGCACGGAATCATCACAATTTAACTCCATTGTTATTCGGATCCATTTGCATTGGAACACCAGTCAGTCCACTTGATATTGTAATTGTAGCAGGTTAGTTGATGTTTTATAAAAACTTTGACCTTGGCCTCAAATTGTGATTGAGTTTAATGTCAATTGCAAATGCAACTGCATCAAATTCATATAATTCAATTGAACATTTTCAAGAAATAACGAATAAATATTCATATATCTTGAATTAAATATTCATTTTTAAATAATAATCCGGATGAATTATTATCGTATTTTCAGACGGAATTTCAACAATTTTACAAAGATTGAGACCCTCATTTATATTCTGTGATGATGATGTTTTGGAATCCGTGAAAAAAACATCCAATGACATTGGATTAAATTCAAAAATTTTCACTGTGAATGAAATGGTTAATGGTTATGATTCGATTGATAGTTTAATGGCGGAGACTGGAAATGAAGATGAATTTGTGTATGTATTTCTTTCTACACAAAATATTGAAAATTGCAATCAAACTAAATCGATGATGAATTTAATTGTTTTTTTTTTTTAGCTGTGCAAAAATCAGCGATGCCTTTTCCCATATAGCTGTGATTGCTTGTTCATCTGGATCAACAGGTTTACCAAAATCGATATGTTTATCTCATGCCCTTTTCATTTACACATTCATTTATCGGCTGAATGAATTTTCATTCATAACCATTTGCTTCAGTTCATTGTTTTGGTTTTCGGGTGTTTGGGTGATAGTAGCTTCAGCATTTAAAAATATTCGCGTTTTTACAAAGCACTCATTTTCAACTGATTTATTCTTTGAGCTGATTGCCAAAAACAAGGTATATCGATATGTGTTTTTGACTTAAAAATGACAAGAAATCATTTGCTAATAAAACAAAAAAAAAAAAAAAACAAAAAAACTTTTGTCAATTAGGTTCAATTTTTTCTTGGTCCACCATGTCAAATACAAGAGTTTCTTAAAAGTGAAAAGTGCAAAAATGCTGATTTATCATCGCTATCAGTGTGTTTCTCGCTTGGTGGATTTGTGCCAACAATTTTAACTGATACAATGCAAAAGATTCTTCCCAAATGTACATTGCTTACAACTTATGGTATGACTGAAGTTTGTGGTAGTGTTAGTTGCAGTGCACCAAATGAATTGAACACAAATCCAAATTCAAGTGGCACTTTAGTGCCAGGCATAAAAATGAAAATTATCAATGAAAGCAACAAACAAAAATGTGGAATTGGTGAAGAAGGTGAAATTTATGTAAAAATCCCAATTCCACCTTTGGGTTATTATAAAGATGCATTTGCAACACGAATGGCATTCGATGATGATGGCTATTTCATTACTGGTGATCTTGGTTATTTTGATGAATCGGGAAAATTATACATTATTGGACGGAGAAAAGAAATTTTCAAAAATCGTGGTTTCGCCATTTGGCCAACTGAATTAGAGGATCTCATTCTTAAACATCCAGCCGTTACAGATGTTTGCGTTGTTTGCGTTTATGATGATGAAATCGCATCTGATTTACCGGCTGCTGTTGTCCTGAGGAAAAATAATGCTACAATTACCGAAAGTGAAGTGTATTCCATCATTGCTGGTATGATTCAATTATCAATAAAATTTGTATTTTTAAGCAATTTATTCACTTCTTCCGAAGTCGCTTTAGCAAAGAGATTCACGTTTCTTACGCCATCTCCACGATTACGATGTGAATTTAAATGAATATCAAACAAAATTGTGAAAGTTTACTGAACTTTGATGCCCTTTGATGTGGGCAAGTACATTAACGATTGATTAATATACTATAGCATAAGTCATGCGACGTTACATTGCAGGCGATCTCTATCATATATACACTGAATGGGCACATACACCATTACGGAATGCAAACGACAAATCGTATATTTTTGTCGTTTCCGTCAGAATACATTGATAAATCGTATAGGTGGCGTCAACGTCTTGAAATCAAAGCTCTTCTCATGTTAAAACATACAATGAATGCCACATTGCTTTTTCTTTCGTTTAGACCAATTAGCAAGCTATAAGCATCTTGATGGGGGTATTTATTTTGTCGATGAATTACCATTGACTGCATCCGGTAAGATTGCTCGTTTGAAAGTGAAGCAAATGGCTCAAAATTGTTATAAACAACGAAAATCTATTCATTGAAATTCAAAAAAATATTTCTAAATTTAACCCAATCAAATAACAATTGTTGTTTTGGATTCAAAAATAAACAAATTTTTAAATTTTTTTTTGGTCTATCTTTATTGAAATTATCAATTAAATTTTGACCGAAGTCTCTTTCTTGTATTAACGTAGGCAGAAAATATTTGTTTTTTTTTTTATAGATTTCATTTTTTCACAATATGAAATTTTGAATTTTCTTACAATAATCTTAATTCGTGTCTTAGAACAGAAAAAAAAAATCAAAATGTGATCGAAAATATTGACGAATTATTCGTTTTCATTAAATCGAATATGTTTTGGTTTTGGTGCCAGTAGTTCTTTGTCGGTTGGTCGTTTTTCATGTAAACCATGTCTAATGAATCGGCCGGCAGCACCTTTGTCCAAAACTGGTCGTTTTGTTTTACGCTCATAAATTTCTTTGTCACGTATAATGGCCTGTCGTACACGGGATATTTCATTTCGAATTGGATTCTATGGAAATAATGGTAAAAAACCAGAATAATATTATTTTCAATGAATTAGTCTCACTGAAGTATGAAAAATTGTAGAAATTAAGACAAATTTTCTTAACAAGACTTTCAAGACTCGTTTCTTGTCAAAGCATTTTCAATAAATCTAACTTTTTTTTGTTGTTGTTGTCAATTAAAATTTAAAACACATGAAAAAAAAAATACTCACCGAAGTAGTGTCTATGGCTTGAAGTTTACAGTACATCCAATATAGCGAATTAATGGAATACGATAAATACAAATCAAATTTGACTTTGTCTTCAGTGCTCAAATCATCATAGTTTGGAAAATCACACGCAGCTGATATGTGTTCATCAATTGCTTCCAATGACTGAAATCGAAGCAGAAAATCATTTTGGTCAATTTGAATTATGAAGAAAAATAGAAATTCATTCAAGAGAACACTTTGTGAAGAACAATTTTTTTTTCATGAATTGTCAACAGAAAAAAAAACAAAAAAAGACATTATTTTGACAGAAAATAAAAATTAAATTAATTTCCTTATTTTTAATGCAAATATTAATAAAAAAAACAGGAATTTATCTTACCTTTTCCAAATTGTTAGACTTGGTGACAAAGTCTGTGTCATTGCGAAGTTCGCCGAAATCCATTGATATTTTCTTCGTAATTTCATCAGTATCTACATTTGTTTGTGTCATTTTTGCAAAATATTCAATTATTATTTATCGATCAATCACGTTCATCAAATTTGCTACGAAATATTTTAAAAATTCACTTAATTTATTAATAAAAAAGCAGAAATTTTATTTCTATAAAATCAGCAACAAACACACTTGGTTTGCTAACAATGTGTTTTATTTTTCTATGTTCATCTGTCAAATGAAAGCATCAAACGTCAGTGGAAACTGTCACATTTCCACAATTCCACTGGAAGTCAATGTGAAGTGTGTTCACACGTTGAAATATGACTTCCAGTTAAATGACATTTCATTTCATTTGTATTAAGTTCACCATGTCAACAAACACGCGACCGATGATTTTATTTTATTTTATTTTTTTCATTTATTTGACGATTTAATGCAAAATGTTTAAAGAAACTTTTAAATATTATAAATCAAAGTGTCCGCCACCAACATATGAGAAAGTCATTGACTTTGATACAATTGACCAGGAGGTAAGTGTTGGAAAAAAAAAAAGATTAAAGACTAAAATTGTTTGTTGTAAATTGTGTTTTACGATTTGTGTCTTTTAATTTATAAACTCAATGTTTTTCGTTTGATTTTTTCTTTTCTTGCAGGCGGTAATCGTGCATACGGCAAAAAAAGTGAAAACTCCCGCAAAATATCGAATTCGTGGTATTTTACCAGTTGATCAATGGAAAATATATGAATTGAAAAATCGTCCTGGTTTGATTTTCATTCGAAATCCATTTACGGCACGGGGTCAACGATATTGGATTGCAAGATGTTTACGAGATTATCCAAATGCACCACATGTTGTCAATTTGAATGCAAATTATTTTTCAAAAGATATTATTGACAATTGGTGGCAATCATTACAGAAAATAAATGATGAGAAAGAAAAAATTAGAGTGAAAAATGGAATGCGATGGACAACATTAGGATATCATCATGATTGGGATACAAAAATTTATGCCGAAGATAAACGACATAAATTTCCAGATGATTTGGCTAAATTAAATGAATATTTTGCCGAAGTTTTGGGTCTCGGTAATTATTCAGCTGAAGCAGCTATTGTTAATTTTTATCCATTGGGTACCACACTTGCTGGACATACGGATCATTCGGAAAAAAATTTGAATGCACCACTATTTTCAATTAGGTAGATTCATTTATGAAATTCCGAATTGTATTTATTTTTAGCAGATATTTACAATATTTTTTTTTTTGCATTTGTTAAATCATTTTTTCTATTGAAGTGATAATAATTGTGAAGAAAAATCACAAAGTAATGTTCATTTGTAAAAAATGCCAAAAATTGACAAAAATCTTGTGAAAAATCAAATGAAATTTTTTTCTATATTAAACATTTCTTTTTAGTTTCGGGCAAACAGCAATTTTCATGCTTGGTGGCAAAACCAAGGAAGAGGAAGCCTCAGCAATGTTCCTGAAAAGTGGCGATATTGTGGTATGTCATGAAATGTAATAGAAAAAAAAAGAGAATTTCGATGACTTTTTTTTACAAAAATTCAGCTTCTAACTCATTGAAGCCATTTTATACTGTTCAAAAAGGGTCAAATTCTTTATTCTAAAATAGAGAAAATGTCTAAAAATGATATCAATTGATGATATCAATGAACTTAGGATCATACTAAAAATTAAAATTCAATGGAAAATAACATTTGTGAACTTACAACTCCCCAACTGAATATTGATTTGTTTTTTTTTTTTTTTTTTTATTTTTCAGTGTATGTCAAAAGAGAGTCGTTTGTGTTACCATGCTGTGCCCCGAATCATGAAGACAAACATTGACTGGTTGAATATGCCATTAAGTGAGTTAGACGTGATAAATCCCAAAGATAATGACTATGATGAAAACAGTACTGAGGAAGTAAATCAAAACAATAAAAAGCGTCGCCTGACCTCGCCAAGTGAAAATGAATGCAATGACATGTTTGTTGAGAGTGTTTGGACGAGTATAACCGATACTGAACATTGGAAGCCATTTGGAGATTACATTATCGATTGTCGTATAAATGTGAATGTACGCCAAGTGCTGGATCCCGGTGAAGAATTTTTGCATTCAAAATAAGGGCCCACAAAATCTCTCTGGGTATTTTGTTGCTGTAAAGTTTATTAAATAAAGATTTATTTATTGGTTTTAAGCGTAAAAAAGGCATTGTTGTTGTTGTTACTCCTTCCAAACATATAAATCTGATTAGCATTCACCATTTGCTTGTTGAGTCAAGTAAAACGCTGAAAAATAAACAATCATTAGTCGCAACGTCCTGTGGAGAAAAAGCCAATGTTCGAGAAGGATGGCAAGAAGCTGAAGAAGACTAAGAAAGCCATGTTTCATTCGATATTTGCAACGCAAAGCACTTTGAAAAAGCATGAATTATAAATTAATTTAAATAAAAGTATATGTATGTGTGTGTGAGTGTTGCTTTGAATATCCGTGCATCGACTCTAATGGAAAAACAGTCAAAGTAAACAAAAGCGAATAGCAGTTCAAGTGTTGTACACAAATTCCTTATCAATTTGATCTGTAAATGTGCGTCTAATAGATTGTCATGGAAAATTCGAAACGTGGATTTTCTCTCTATGTTAGCACCGTCTAACAAAACTGTACGCAAACAAAATACTTTAACGTGGAGCATGGTAATAGCAAAAATACCATTCTTCAGCGCATCTAGCAACAACAACCAAAAAGAAATGAAATGAATAAACAAAATACTGTATTAAATTAACTGCAAGTTGTCTCGAATACATACACGCTAATTTATTTGCATCAAAAATTCATGAATTTTAATTAAACTCATTAAATACTGTTGATAAACAGTGGTGTTAAGATACACAGTCAGTGAAAGTAGGAAGAACAAAAAGAAAAAAATATTTAAGAATAACAACAACTTAACTGTGTATTTATGCACCCCACACGGAAAAAAACCCGTCATCAATGTTCGCAATAAACATAGTCGAAGAGGAAAACAACATCTCTTGAAATACCATCACGATTTGCCAACAAGAAATCTTTCTCAGGCTCTTTCTTTTCTCTCTGTCTAACGCTTTCTTTTCTCTTCTCGCTTGATTTTGTTCTTTTGCTTTCTTCTTCTTTTGCTTTCTTCTTCTTTCTTTCTTTCTGTACCTCTTTCTTTCTCTTCTCCTTCCTCTCTTCAGTGCTCTCTCTCTCTCTCTCTCTCTCTCTCTCTCTCTCTGTCTGTCTTTACCTCCTGCTCACTTTAACACTCTCGACGTTTTTCTCCGGTCTTTCTCCTTCTGTGTGTGTTATCTGATCCGCCACTGGTATTTTAATGCGCATTAAAGCGAAGGTGGCGAATGTAATTCAACAAACGAATATAATAATAAACAAACAGCAACACAAATCTTTAAAGAAACAAATGAAAAGATATACATGGTGATAAGGGAAGCAAAAAAAAAACACAAGGGAAAATTATCTCCTCAGTTCCTTCTCTCTCTTACTCTTTTTCTCTTTCTTTCTCTTTCTTTCTCTTTCTTTCTCTCTCTTTCTCTCTCTCTCTGTCACTCTTTCTCTTTCTTCTCTCTCTCTCTCTCTCTCTCTCTCTCTGTCTGTCTCTTCTTTCTCTCTCCCTTCCTACCTCTCTCTCTCTCCCAATTTCCCCCCTCACTCTACCTTTCCCTCTTTCTCTCCCTATCTTCCTTTCTCACTTTTCATCTCCGCAAACTTCACTTTCCATTCACGACGCTTTCGTCTATTTTCGCTTAACCATCTCATTCACTGCAAGTGTTTGTCTAATTTACGTTCAGTATTTCGGTGAGAATAATGAGGTGCTCAGTCGCACCAAATTGCTTCAAAGCATTTTCCGTCACACGTTCAAGGTTATAACGAAATGGGAAAAAGATGGATTTTAATTTTCAACCATGTTGATGTAATATAATACCAACATTGAATCGTCTTAATGTGAGAATCATCTGATTGGTTGTTCTTGCTAACCGTGAAGAATTATTTCACATTGAAAGCATTTAAATGCATTTGCATAATAGAAAATGTTGAATTCAGACACACTTTGAATCTTCGATAAAATAATTTCGCACTCTCGAAGTGCAAATTTCAAAACACTTTTTGGTGCGAAAAGGTTGAAACGCAATGACATCGAAATTATATGTGGAATAATTGCACTACAATGAATATTGAATGAATGTGGAAAAAAACGTGTTACGAATAAATCGTATAATGTGTGTGTATCTGACAGAAAGGTAAGAAACTTTAAAACCAAACGATTTGTAAATCACAAAATGGGTCGAAATGCTTTTAGCAATGCATAAATTTCAGTGCTTGCATTGGGAAAAAGTGGGCCAGAAATAGTCAAGTATAGTTTATGAATGAATATAGTTTATTTGATAGTTTTCTTGCGATTAAAATGACTTCCGTCAGGAGAAAAAAAAAAGAAAAACTGGGCCACATAATGGGTTTTGTGTCAATATCATAGAGTAATTTCCATAAATTGACAGCATTTTCTGCAATTTTATTGGATCGTTAGTTACAACAAAAACGAATAGAAATCGAATTTACAATATTTACCTTAGAATGGAAAATAAGAAGAAAAAAAAAAATGTGATGCCATATCTTCCGACGCTATTTCCGCAACACAATCGTTTGTTATTTGCCTTTCAATTTCAGATGCTGCATTCGTTGCGAAATTTGTGGGCGATTTCAAGCAGCCACCAAATATATTTTAGCACAATGTGCAAATCGGAGAAATGGAAATGGATAGGTAAAGACAAAAAGTAAGTAGAAGGGAAGGGAAAAAATGAGAAGAAAGAGACAGAGTAGTGAAAATGAAAGATGAAAGAGAGAGAAAGAGAGAGAAAAGGAGAGAGAGAAGGAGAGAGAGAGAGAGAGAGAGAGAGGGAGAGAGAGAGAGAGAGAGAGAGAGAGAGAGAGAGAGAGAGAGAGAAGCCGAGAAGAAGAGAAAGAGACAGAAGCAATAGTAGTGAAAGTAGAGGAGAGGAAGAAGATAAGAAAGCAAAAAGCGTCGGGATAATTTTCTAGATTCATACGGTTCAAAGCACTATGCGCAATGGTGAGAATCACTTGAAGCGAAGAAAATACACCATTAAAGGCGGTAAAATTGCAAAAGCGTGAAAGCTTTCCAATGTTGGCTCCGGAGTACAGACGATGAAAATGAAAGAAAAAACCCAACTAAACTGAATATGTTTGAAGAACATATCTCGTCTAAGTGGAGTTCACATTTTACCATTTTGTAGTGTCTTACACTTTACCGCCTTTTTGCTCATAAATTTCAATTCCGTTTGGATGTCATTGTTGTTTTTGTTTTTTGTTTTTTTTTTTTGGAAAAACAAAAAAATCCAAAAAATATTCGACAGTAAAAATGTTCGCAGTGCAAATGAGATGGCACTTGTAACTGATGTAAGCTGAGAAACAAAAAAAAAAAGGAATCCAAAACTAGAGTCTCAATGTACGAGCAACGACCAGTAACCGCCTATAGAGCCAGTAGCTTTACTTTTTATTACAACACTAGGAAACGGTATAAACAAAACGTCAAGTGCAAAATGCAATATTCACGTTGCCTCATCGACACTGTTTATTCATTTCCTTGCATCTTGTTGTTGTTGTTGTTATTATTATTATTATTTTCTTTTCCCATGCCGAACCATTCGTAATTCTTCCATAGTGAATTTCTTTCGCAACAAATACACAAATTCGTGTGTCGATGCCATTTCCTTTGCATTCGATGGGGTTTTGTTCTACAAACATTTTCTCATCTAACGAGAAACTGTCGTAAGTGTCCTTAAGAGACGAATTTGTTTCACCGCTTTATTTTCAAGCCAGTCAAATCTAGAAGCGAATATACATTTGGCTTCTTCTTGTTTCTTTTATTTCAAGTGATTCATGAGCCTTTTGTGTATTGGCCCATGCACGTCGATGGTACTTTATATTTACGATTTTACTGCTATAAAGCCAAGCTCAATATCCAAGCAAAAGATGAACAAAATGAAAACAAAAAAAAAAAAAATCAAAATTATCAACAACTATAGAAAAGTCTGTGACCGAATGATGGAGGAGGTATGGAAATTTTTTTTATTCTGTTTATAGTTACGATTGGACTTGTAATCAACGTACATTGACTATAGATTGCTACTCAGTGTCTTGTTAACGCAATATACACGCAACATCAATTCTCATAACTGCTTTTATTACCGACAAATTTCCAACACAATTGTCTTCACTCTACGTGATAATTACCTTTTGTACAGATTCTTTTACTCGATAGAAAATTACAAATATTCACGTGATACAGCGATGGACATTTGATTAATCAAAATCTACAACATGATGCCAAAAAAAAGTCCTCTAGATGAGAAAAAAAAACATTTCCTTCACTGTGAAATAACATTTTCTCTAAGAAATACCGTGTTTTTCTTTCAACAATTTGAATTTTCTTCTTTTTCTTCAGAACGAAACGTTTGCTTCTGAACAACCAATTTTTTTTTTTTCACCGAAAAAATAGACATTTTCTTTCGGTAATTATAATTGAATCTTTTTTTTATTCATTAATTTCCTTTTCATCTCAAAGGTCGTTTATATCTAAAATATATTATTGCCTAGAAAATGAAATTGTTTTTAAAACAATGTTTTAGGAAAATGTTCAAAACGAAGTTTCTAATTCAAAACGAAGTCTTCAGAGACATGAAAAATGAATAAGGAAAAAAATCGAAAAAAAAAAAATGTTACATGAAATGGTCGAGAAAACAAATTGAGTTTCTCAAAACGAAATATGTTGTCTTTAGTTATTTTTCCCTCTCTGAAAGGTTTTCTATTTGAATTTGGTTTTAAAAAAAAAAAAATTCAATTTGATTTTTAAATTAAAAATAGGAACCAAATTCTTACACACGAATCCAATAAACAAATATAATATTCTGCAAAAATTGTGGAAAATGGTGAAGAATTTTGGTTTTTCAAAATTTCTTTCAAAATAAAATTTCGAAGGAAAAATCTTTTGCGTTGAACATAATAGAAAACATTGCAGAAACAATTCAATCCAAAAGATCTTATTATAATGTCAATGAGTCTTGAAAAATACGAAAAATTGGGAAAAAATTATTGGAAAATGTGATGAACCCGGAAGATAGAAATGGCCAAAAAAAAAACTTTGAAACAACATTCATTAGTTTCAAAACTGTGCACAAAAATCAAATGAGAATCATTAATTTTGCATGAGAAAACATGTTTTTTACTTGTCGTGTTCATTTTAACTATTTCACGAAAAAGTTGAATACGTATTTTCGTTTAAATTTAATGAAAAAAAAAAAAAAAAAAAAAAAACAAAGAATGTTGATGTGATTGTTTCTGGTCACTGTGGTTTTCGAATGTCATATTAATTTTCATTTCGATGGTCGGTTTGTGATGCGCGAGCATTATCATAAACAGAAATAATCATAATATCAAAAGAGCATTTACTTTGTGACAATATTAATATCGGCCACAAATGCAAACACACAAAGCTATTTAATCAGACTTTGGGAAAAAGTTTTTAATTCCCAACGGGCGTAAAATATATTTATATAACATAACGTGGCTATGGCCAACTGTTAAAAGTTTTTCCTCTTATTATCTTCATTGTCATTTTCATCTTTTGAGTTGAATTTTGCTTCCTCAATGTATTTTATTTAAGCTGTCTTTCTTTTTCTTCTTTTTCTTTTTCTTTTTCTTTTTCTTCTCTTTTGCGTCGTCCATTAATTCCATTTTGTTGAGGTATTTCATCGTATTTCAACATATTTTCATTTTGTTTGTAGAGAGTTCTTCATTCATTTGCGTTCCTTTGTCTTTGACAGTGTTTTTTCATGACACGTTCGTTGATTTGTACTTTTCAACTTGATGCAACTTTGTGAACTTTTTTCTTTTTTTGCTTTTGCCCGAAAAATCTCTCTTGAGCTGTGAACATTGATGGTCGTAAAAAAAAAAATGCTAGGATACGTGTAAAAAAGATTGTGCGACGAAAAGAAATGAAAAAATACTGCAAATTTTCGCGAATGAATTAAAGTTTATGCTGTAAGCATGGACTTTTGTGGACGCTTCTTGTTTTTTTTTTTTCTTTCTGTTTTGTCATGACATAAAATTATGATTTGATCTTTCGTTGAAGAGAGCAAAATAAAAAAGTTTTCTTTTTTTTTTTTTCATTTTGATGAAATATGAATATCAAGCCACTTCAACATTGTTGAAGAAAAGCCATAATTTTAACCACAAACCAGCCAAACGAAAATGGAGTACACGCGAAAAAGAGAGAGAGAGAGAGAAAGAGAGCGAGAGAGAGAGAGAGAGAGAGAGAGAAAGAGATGAAAAAATCGAAGGAAAAGATGAGCGAGAAAAAAAAATAGCGAAAGAAATGCAAGGTAAATGAGGTCAGAATCCTGATTGAAAGTTTAAGAAAGATTTTAAACCACTTGATGGATTATTTACGAAGAGGTGCCTTTGATTGTACGCCACTTCATTTTATTTGTAAACTTCTATCAACCATAAATTTTCCATCATTTCATTTTGCTCTTGTTCTTGTTCTTGTTCTTAATTCTTTTTATTTTTTTCGTTTGCAACGGAAAAATTCGTGAAAGCGACGCGGATAAACATTAGCAATTCTTTACGGTTCGAAACCTGAACGATTATTCACGGTAACGATTTAATGAAACAGGTAAAACAAAGAAAAAGAAATAATTCGGCAAATACTTTTTATGCTTTGCGGCCATTTTTAAATAAATTCGAGAGAAAAAACAAACCTCATAAGCCGCATCAAATAAACGCATCACATTTTGATGGATGATTGTTGTGTACGCTGACTTTGAGATACACATTTGGCTTGAACATGGGGTGAGCGACTTCTTTTACCATTTCGGTTTTTTTTTTTTTTCATTCATTTTCTCATTATTCATTATTTAAAAACGATTTATTTTTTTTCATTCTTTTCGAAAATTTTACGCAGAATTATGAGTTTTAAAAGTATGTGCGTCCCGACCATTATAGAAGCATTAAGTACAAAACTCCTTCTTATCAACTACTCTTATTCTTAAGATTTTATTTACAAACAATTTTAATAAATGTTTGGTGAAGTGCCTGAAAATACCTTTATTCGATTGATAAAAAGGGAGAAAAATCCTTCATATCAAGGGTGTAAATGACTTTCAATCTTTTCTTCTACACAAAAATTGCGTTATTATTCTATTAATTGTGCAGAATATAAAGCATTGAAGTAACTCAAAGTTAAATCGACAACAAATATTTTCGATTCATATTAGACCAAATGGAAATATAGTCATCTTAAAAAATTACACAGAAAGTAGAATAAAAGAAATAATTGGAGAAAATTAGAGAAGAAAAAAAGACGAAAAAAAGGAAAAAATGAATCGAAAAATAAAAAAAAAAAAAAAAAAACAGAAAAAAGGAAACGAAAAACAAATACAAAAAACTGTGAAAAAAGAATAAAAAAAACAACAATCGTATGAAAAATCATTCAAGAGTTACTTCGAAAATGAATTGAAGTGTTACCGAAGCTCAATGTTTTAAGAAATTATTGAAAGATTTCGAAAACTTTCTTTAGAAAGCAATTTTCTTATCGAAAATGACCAAATAATAAATACGAACAAACAAACAAACAAACAAACAAACAAACGAAGAAAAAAACGGAAAACTTGGCGAAAGCACATTCCTTTCAATAACTAAATGAGAGTTTTAAGAAATAAACCAATCTCATTTCTT
This sequence comes from Resseliella maxima, assembly GCA_029041755.1. Taxonomy (NCBI): domain Eukaryota; kingdom Metazoa; phylum Arthropoda; class Insecta; order Diptera; family Cecidomyiidae; genus Resseliella; species Resseliella maxima. Next base: position 159,680 of record JAQOWM010000983.1, read on the forward strand.
TTACTTTTTGTTTTTGTTTTTTCCACTGTAATGTTGATTTTTTCTCCTTTTCTTCTTATAATAAAATATTTTGATGAATGCAATGCACGTTTATTGGTTACGTTTGATTTTTAACAAAATAAATCAACAATGAGCATTTAACCTAAGATTCATCATTTTCATTTAGACCTGTAGTTAATTCAAATGTCTATCTGTCGCAATTAAAGTAATAAAATCAATAAAAAAAACGTAGCAAAAAATGAAAAAAAAAAAAACGAAAATAAAGTGAATCGTATAGTAAAAACAATAAACATATATCGTTCAATGTATCGATAGTTTTAGATTTCGCGTATGTGTACCAATTCACCAATCAAAGAAGGTGGTCGGAATAGGTAAAATTGCAATTTGAATGCATTGACGATTAAATGGCAACGATAAAGTCACATTAACTGATTGTTGTTCGATGCAAATGGAAAGTTTAGTGTTTACCAGTTCAAAATCAGTGGCAATAAAGTTGAATCGTTACAGCAACAAAGGTAAAGCGGGAGATGGGCTGCAAGAGAAACAGTTTATTTAATTAAAATGGTTGTATATGTTTTCCCATTCCTTTTGTCACTTGTGTAAGATTCGTTTGGCAGTAGAATGCGATTAAAATGGCAAAAATCAATTGCACAATTGCATGGGAAAACACATTGAAATGACATAGATTGTGTATGGCTTGTGGATGGCAGTAAATTGAAATGATTTGTTGATGCCAAATAAAAATTCAATCAATCCAATGCAATCGATATTTACCGATCGAATCGGTAAGACCTCTCTCTCATTCTCTCTCTTTCTCTCTCTCTATCTCTCTCTATCCCTCTCTCTATCTCTTTCTCTCTCTCTCTCTCTCTCTCTCTCTCTCTCTCTCTCTTTCTCTCTCTTTCTCTCTCTCACTATCTCACTATCTCCCTCCTCTCTCTCTCTCTCTCTCTCTCTTCATGTCGCCAATAAAATGAAACCAAATTTATGGATGAAAAGACGACGCTTGCCTTCAGAATAGTTAAATCGAAAGATAGAAATGTTGTGATAATAAAATGAATTTGAAACGAAGAAAAATAAACACGAAATAAAATAAAAACTGTTGTCGATCCATTGAAATAATTAAGCTGAAAAGTCAATCAGATGGCATCTAATTGAATCGGTCCATGATAGAATGGTTAATTAAAATAAATTCGAAGCAGCAAACGTTAAAACAAAACAACAATGACAACGGAAAAAGGAGGCAATGCAAACGAAAGAAATGAAAAACACAAAACTACCCACGGCACATACAAGCCAATGCTCAATGCATGTATATGTTTTATTGCACGCCGGAAGAGATCCAATGCTAAATACATGTATTAAGACTTCAATCATGTGACACATTCGGTTTTTAATATATGGAATCAATGCGGGAACGTGTTGTTGATTATATTTTCTGTGTTTTTTTTTTTTTTTTTTTTTATTCCATTTGAGTTTGTTGTTTTGTTGTGACATCGATTCACATTATACTGGCTACTGTCAACCAGTCGGCATTTCGTCGGCACAATTCAATACCCATTTATTTTCTATAGCAACAAAATTACAGATACTGATTTCGAAGTCAACGTTTGGTTTTTTTTTTTTTTTTAATTCTGCATTGAAACTGCAGTGTCACACAATGAATATGCATGTTTTATACGGACAAAGTTTAATTGGCAGCATACACAAGCAGTTGAATTGAATTGTGCGCTGGTCGTGTGTATACAATCTCAGCCACTCGACGAAAATTGTCGTCGTTGTCGTTGTTGTCATTATCATCGTTATTGCCGTTGTCATCGACAACATCAGATTATGGAAATTATGCAACAAATCTTGAACTAAGCTATTAATTTCCATAAATCTGAAATTGCCGACCTTATATACCTCAATTCATTTCAATAAAAAATTATTCACAAAATGCATTCAACTCTGTTAAGCCAATTAAACTTTGTTGGATTTTCGACAGGTGTTGCTAGTTAATTTCTGATTAAATTCAACTTACTTTTCATATTTCAATAAATTATTTTGAATAAAACAAAAAGTAATTTTAGTCAGAGTAATGGATTGATCATTTTCTTGTCACTGAGTAAATGACGTTAAAGTAAATCATTTTCTCTATCAGAAGCAAATTTTAACTTGTAATTGTTTGAAATTCAATTGTATTCCACTTAGAAATTTCTCTTTGGAAATGGAAACATTATCGAACGATGAATTTGCGTGGAGTGTCCAAGAGGAGTGGCCACTTTTTAAATAAGCAAATGTAGTTTTTCGAAAAAGCAAATGTAAATAATTTTGCATACCAAAATAAGAAACATTATGCATATTCCTACGATGCGTCAATTTTGCCATTCTCATTACGAAGCATTAGATCCATTGGCAATTGGATTGGATTCATAGGCAAACGGATTGGATCCATATATGGATTGCCTATAGGCAAACGGAATGGATCCATAGGCAATTGGTTTGTTCGATATAAAGTCAAATGATATTTACGTGATAAAATCCCGTTTGAATCTCAAAGATTTGCGAATGTCCATTAAATTGGTGAATCAGCCCTTGAAACACTTCTGAACGAAACTTTTTCAATTAAAAAACTTTTTTTCATGAAAACCGACAAAATATTGCATTATCTATGCTAGTATGTGTGCATTTATGTCAATTTCACTTCTTCTTCACTTTTATATATGGTCGAAAGTAATGAAGTTGAGACACAACATTGATGGCCAAAGCGCCGACGTTTTACCAATAGCCAAATATAAGCGACTATATCATAAATTTTATCGAAAGAATATCGATTTATGAAAGTTTTAATTAGCCTTTACTACCACTGAAACTAATAAATGTTATGATTAAACGTGTTCAAAATGATGATTACTCTTTGTGGCTTTAACAAAATTCCATGGAAAAAACACATAATCTTCATTTATTTCTTCGACATTCGTTTAATCATTTTTATCATTCACAATTACTTTAGTTGTTTCTTCTTTGTGTGTGTTTGTGTGTTCATTTCACGTGGAAAAACAATTATATTGGAAATCATACTAACTTGTAAAGCTGAAACAAGTGCGTCAAGCACTCATTGTTGTTATCTTGAAACGGATAGCAGATTTATTGTTCAGAAGCAGTTTTGTAACGTACATTCGTGGAATGTTCCACTTCTTCATCATTTTTAAGACTTTTTTTTTCATCTCTTTTTCTCACGTTCTTGCTTTTGCGTCCATTCTTTCATACTTTTTGCTTCTCACTTTCTTGCACACTCCCTCGCTCTTCCCTCTGACTCTTCCTTACTCTCTTTTCCCATTTGCTATTCCTTTTTCTCTGCTTTTCTCTTTCATTCATTCTTCTTGTATCTCCATAGTGAAACTCTCTAAATAATTTTCATTGAATGTATTCTCTGAGTCAATTCATTGGAAGCAGCAGAAGTTTGCGGCCAGATTGTTATGTTTGAATTCACTTGAATTGTGTATAGAAATCACTTGCACACATTTGATTTTGTCTAATATTTGTGGACACTCGACATCGATACCATGGAGCGAAAATAATAATAAATTTAATCCAATGACGAGAGCAACAGAAGTGAGAGAGTGGGATATAAAAGAGACAAAGATAAAATAGTGTGAGAGAGAGAAAAAAACAAAGTCTTCAGAAATCCCACTTTAACTGTCCTCTATTTATTGTTACGAAGCTATCACTACAATTCATGTGCTTATCTTGGTTTTTGTTGGTTGCTTTTGTTGTGACAAAGAGACTGCTGTCGTGTGTATGATTGAAAATCTATAAGTGAACGAAAATGTTGGAAAAAAAAATTTCACTTGGTTGCGATGTCAACAGAATTTATGTCGAGTTTTTTTTTTCGTTATGAGTCTCTGTTCTCGGTCTCTCTATCTCTTTCACACTACTGGAAACCGATTTATTTTCCCATTATTCTCTCTCTCTCTCTCTCTCTCTCTCTCGTTCTCTCTCTCTCTCTCTCTCTCTCTTCTACTCTCTCTCTCTCTCCTTTATTCCATCGTTTTGTTTCTATCTCTACCGCTTACTGTGTGTATATTCGTCGATCGTCATCATCATTTTTTTTTTTTAGTTGCAAAAATTGTGTAGATTTCGGTCCATTGGTTGGCCGCATTGTTTTCAAAACTGCTACGTTTGTTCTAAATGATATTGTATTTCGATTGAGAGATTTTGCAACAAATCCAATCCCACTTAAGCTCTGTATGCCATCCCGTTGATAACACGAAGCGAACAAAAAAAACCCGCAAAACTGTTATTGAATAGTTCAATAAATTCTGGTTCATTTCTCTCACTCTGTCTTCCTCTTCTTTTTGCTTTCTCTCTCTGTTTCTCTCTCTATCTCTTCTTCTCGCCTCTCTCTCTCTCTCTCTCTCTCTCCCTCGCTCTCTCCATTTTTTTCATTTTGGTTCACCTTAATTTCATGGAGTTTGGCAAATGGGTTATAAGTTTTAGAGTCGATGTCCATGGATTTTGAAATGAATGTATGAACAGATAGATAGATTTTAAGCACTTAAAATGTGCTGAGCAAAACAATTGAAAATGAATTTTTGAAATCATAACGAAATTCAATGAAGAAACCATATGAAACTTGAAATTAATATCGGCAATGAAATTTTGTTCGAATGGCTTCCTCTTGAAACCGACTGGAAATAACAAAATCGTCAGCAAAATTTCTGCTGGTCGATGATAACGATGACATTCAAGTGAATCCCAAGCAAATACACCCACAATGCAAAAAGAAATAACAAAATAAGCTAAAGAAATCCGTTTTCTATTTCGGCATTCAAGCTACCACTCAAGTTTGTTTGACACCACCAAAAATGAATTAATAACTTAACAGAGAGTGCCGTTATTTAAATGGTAAAAGCTAAAAAGAGATTCGAAAAGTTTCTCGTTTGTTTGAGCATTGAATTTCAAATATCTTTTGATCTGCGCCTGCATGAATATATCAAAATACGAAACAGACCAAAAGTTATCATCAACTTTTCAATGGAAAATGAAAGCAACACCGAAAAAAACACAGATAGAGAGAGAGAGAGAGAGAGAGAGTTAGAGGGAGAGAGGAAGAAAGAAAGAAAGAAAGAGAGATTGAGCGAATCCATCTTGAATAAACTTTCAATCGACACCGAGCTACATGGGTCCTCAAATCGAAAATGCTTTCACTCAAGTGAATTTAAGTGACACACATGCCGACGTGAACAATGTGAACTTATCAAACTATTTCCAAACCACTTTTGCTTGTTAAGCTTTAAGCCACACCAACAATAAGTGGAAATTAAAAGAGAATGAGAACCAGAAGTGTGAGGAGAAGAGTGAGAGACAACGAAAAACGAAAAAAAAATAGCCTTTGATAATGACACACAGCCAAAGATTATGACAATGCAAAAAGAAAGTGACGATTTGGCAAGAAATATCACAAAACTCTTCAAGTTTGTGTGCACATTGAAAGTGAATCGAACATTACGCCATGGATCGTTTGCGGTTTGAGTGGACGACGACGATGACGACGATGGCAGCGGCGGCGGCAGCAACAACGAATGGTAAAAAGAATGAAAGGACATGAGATGGCTTTTGTAATCATATCGCAGTGAAATGGCAACGCTTGAGCTTGACACATCAAAAACAATTAGGGTCAAGTGAATGATAGCACTTGGATAGTTTAAAAACCACATAAAAAGTTCGTTTTCATTTTATGCAAGAAACGGGATAGAAAAAGTGAGAGAGGGAGAGAAAGAGAGAAAGAGAAATAGAGAATATCATTGAGTAGTTTAGCATTACCGTTTCACATTCATGATGACAACATTCACATACATTGAACATACGTCGACAGAAACAATTTTCAAATCTAATCCGTAATATTATTTTGGACGACAACGATGATGTTACCCTTTTAAAGACATTATGGTCAACTACACCGTACACATTACCAGCACAAATGGCACACAAATTACACAATCTATTTGAAACTTTTCGCTCGAAATTAAGGAGATTGTGTTATTCACATAGACATATATATGATATCATGCACATCTATGGTTTCCTTACAATATTCTCACTTGTCAGGGCCATAACAATTTTCTCATTCGAATGGATTATTGAAAATGCATATTCGGCAGACCGTCGAAAATATGTTTCAATCAGGAAAAAATTCTTTTCTTATGACAATGCTTATATAAAGCTTTATGATTATAAAGAGATTCATCCAAACACAAATAGGAACATCGAACAAAAACTCAAAATAGTTTAGAAAACTTTCAATTGCTCTTTTAATTTGAATTTTTTTTTTCAAAATAAGGTTTTTTTCCACAATTTTTTTTTTTTCAATCAATTATTTGGCAGTCAAATTTGTTCAGTCAATTTCTTAAGTCGATTTCAATCGAAAAATTTTTTTTTTCCCGAATATATGTCAAATGAAATTGGTGCAACCCTTTCGAAAAAGTCCAATGAAAACTTGCCCATATCAATTTCCATTGAAATGATAAAAGTCTTTTACAAGTCATCTAAATCTGTTGTGGATTTTGTGAATGATTTGATTGGTCCCATTGCCTCATCTCTACATCGTGCACATTTTCCACACATTTGAATTAGAAAACCTTTAGAAAATCATCAAACTGAGAGTTGTACTGAAAACGAGTACAAAATGTAAAGCACTCAGGCTTATTGAGTTCTCTAGGTGAAGTTGGTATGAAATGACTACTGTGCTTTGGTTGGTTAATTTGTGTTTTTCACCGTTTGAACAAAAGCTTAAACATTGGTTCTCATCATATAAGTTCACATATGCCATGGAAATGTAATGTTGTGTTTCAACACAATATCCATTTTCTATTTGTATGAAAATGCCATTTTGGCCAAACTGAATAGAAAGTTTCCATTATATGATGCATGTGTGCGAGTGAGTGAGTGAGTGAGTGAGTGAGTGAGTGAGTGAGTGAGTGAGTGAGTGAGTGAGTGAGTGAGTGTTCGTTCACAAGCAGCATTCTTCATAACAAAGTTTAATGGTCAGTTGGTTTTGTGAACATCCACAGACATTCATTGGTGTTGTTCTGAATACTGATTTATTGTCTCAAAAACGAGACACACATCTCAAAATATCTATATTATGAACAATGCTTCACTCTACTAATTGCCAAAAGGAGAATTTCTGTCTTTATATCCTCATAACACAGAAATATATATCGCACATACACGAACAAATACACATACATAAAATAAAACAAAACATTTGCAGTACCAACAAAAATGAAGTGAAACTTTGTGCTGTGTATACAAAGCGCACATTCAATAACTTGGATTTTAAATTAATTAAAGTTGAAACAAGTGATATGGATCCAATGGAATAAAATCAAGATTGTGGCTAGTAAACAGCACATAAATGTGAAACATGAGTTTACTTCTTCATAAATTACATGAAAATTGAAAACAAAATAAAACAAAAAAAACACATACAAAAATGAAAAAAAAAATCTCATATAGTTCGTAAGCACTTTATCACCCATTTCGGTTTCGATTAATAGTTGCCGGTTTTGTAATTAAAAATCGAAAGAAAAAAAAAAAATTACCAGAAGAAGAGGTGGAAGATGATGATGACGATGGAAAATCAATATATAACAAAAAGCGATTGGCCATAAATTTGAATTACTTATTGCTTGTTCATGCTTCTGGTTAATTTTGCCCATAAATGGCATCGACAAACATTGATTGTTGACAACTACTTGTCATATTAGTTGCGTTCACATTCAAAAAAATCCATTTCATTTATGCGAATTGCAATGTTGTCAAGTGAGAGACCGAAAGCGAGAGCAATAAAAATAAACTGATTAACAAGAGGCCAAGGGAACAAGAGGAAAAGATAGATTGAGTTTAAAAGAAAAAAAAAAAAAATAATAATAAAAACGCAGAAAACCAAGGTGATCAGACGTAACAATAATAATAATTGACGGATTGAATCGTCTAGTAATGAAACTGATACCAAGCAAAAGACAAAAAATTCAACAATTTACGCATTGAAGCGAGAAAAAGAATACGTTTTTTTTTTTTCATTCACGATGAGCATGAAGATAAAAAACAAAACCAATAAACGTATTGTAACTTTAACTAGGCACACGGTAATGAACGAATATGCTCGCAAAAAAGTGCGCTTCATACGATAAAAATCCATTTAAACGAGTCAGAAACAGGAATGTCGAAAGAGAGAAATAAACAAAAAAAAAAAAAAAAACATCAGCAACTAAAACGGCAAAATAGCTGAACGACAAATGTGAGCCAAGCAAACGACATTATTGATTGGCATTAAATGGGATGTTGATGAATGGCTGTCTGACTATAGAGCATGCGATACATTTGTGCCGGGCTATCAATGTCAAAAGCATGTTTGAATTAACAGAAATGTCAAATAATCGCATCGTTCGCGATCTTTTCCTCTCTCTCACTCTCTCACTCTCTCTCTCTTTCTTTCTCTCTTCTCTCTCTCTCTCTCACTCTCTCTCTCTCACTCTCTCTCTCTCACTCTCTCTCTCTCTCTTTCTCTCTACCTCTGGCACTAGTTCTCAGTGCATTCTTTAACCGCAAACTCCACAGTACTTCATATATTTTTGTAGCACTCAATAAAGGTGATCGGTTGTTGTTGCACAAAATAAGAACCATTACCAAGTAATTAAGCGTGCATATTTTTTTTCTCTCGCTCTCTTCAGTGTCTTTGTTGTTATTGTCAATGGTTGTTGTGGTTTGATATTGTTGTTGTTTGCCGTTGTAGTTTTTGTCATTATTGTGGTTTTTTTTTTTGTTCTCGTGTGGCTGTCGTTTGAGAAATATATCTCATCCGATGATTGGTTCGTATTCATGAAAAATCTCAACTATTCCTTTTTGTCGTTCGTTGAGATTGTTGATTTTTTTTTTTTTTTTTTGCTTAATTTTCTGTCGTTCGTTTATCATTGTGACGAGTTTTTTTTTATTCTTTCGTTGACAGCAATGTCGCACACCAAATGGGCCGAACTCTCTTGAACACATGCAACCCGTTGGGAATGCACAAATTAATTAGTATTTTTTCTCTTCATTCGAAGCAAAAGCATTACTAAGAAATGAATCCTTTTCATGATTCGACCTTCGATGCATTGACGTTCAACAATTCTCATCAAAACTTCGGCCACATTGAACACTTTTTCACAGAAAGCAATTTTTTTTTTTTTTTGTTCGTTCGCCTGCATTCGAATTTTCCAATTTACTTGGCGCCGGCAAATCACATGACCACTTGTGAGAAATCAATTACATTTAGTAAACATCGAAGATTGCAATTTGCACATCGATTTACCAAAGTCATTGTTTTTTTCTTCTTTTTTGAATTGAAATGACATAGAGCGCACATAATAAATATGCATTACTTAACATAAATCATGTGAATCATAAATTTTCCAATTTTTTTTTTTTCTTTTTTTTTGTTCATACCAAGTTGGAGTCTTCAACTAGCAAGCAATTTTTACAAACAAATTACTCAAAACGAATGGAAAAGAAAAGAAACCATTGAAAGAGAAATAAATATGAAAAAAAAAACATCTTTGTGTATGATTCGCACACCTTTTTATGTATGGCAAAAAGGCTAGGCATATATACCAAACGATAGATACATGGTAATAATTTGCAATTACAATTTTATTGACGCTTTTAATCGTGCACAATCTCAATTTTTGAAAGATCATTCCGAATGATTTGTTCCATAGTTTTATCATAATTACCGCATGGATTCAGTCATCAAGAGCAATCGCATTTTACATTTTATGAATCGTTTCGTTTGCAAATATTTTTCTCTCGCTCACATTTACACTCTTTTTTGATCTCTATTATTCATTCTCTTCTCAATGAATTTGGGTTGGATGTTTCACACAAACTCTAATGCTCGTTCTATTTGAATTTTGCTTATTCCAATTCTTCAGATCGAAGAATTTTGCTTCCAATTCTTCAGATCGAAATCTTTGTCTTTCAATTCTTCAAATCGAAATCAGAGTCCGTATAATTTTTTTAAAAAACTCTAGCAATTTGGAATAGTTTTATAAAAAGTAACAAATTTTGTTACAAATTCCTTGATTTCGTATGCCTTTTATAAGTGGACAACATTTAATAATGATTTCTTTGAACGTGTAAACGGCTAATTGTATATAAATTGGCCGACTGTAGCAATCTTATTCAGTCACAGATATAGCACATTATTTCAATTAAATAAAAACTGATTTTATATATTTCGTTATTGGAAAACCAATGTATGTATTGATTTTCAGTCTTATTTGTAAATATTTGACATATTTGATGAATGTTCAAAATACATTGACATTTGATGCTAAAATTAATAAAAATTACCATTTTAGAAATATTATTACTCGCGCATCCAACTCGTGATGTTCTTGCAAAATGTTTGTCATCATTGGACAATGGAGAATATTGTTTATATTGTGTGTAACGGTATTCATTACTTAAATACTGTGTTAAGGTTTATTTATTTATTTATTTATTACGAAACCTAAATTTATGTCAATATGTGTTCACTAGCAAGGTAATCATATTATCTTATGCAATGATGTTTATGTGGGAATTAAAATGGGATTGAAGTTGAAATTATTGATGGTTCCAATTTGAATGAATTGCTCGTGATTAAGGATTTTGAATATTTTGGTGATCATCGTAGTATCAATGGTAATCAATCTGTCGAATTGTCAAAAAATAATTTGTTTTTTTATGAAAGGTGAAAAAAAGCGCCAAATACGATTAACACCAAGCCCTGAATATACTTACTGAATACTTAGTAACGGGGACATTTCAATGTTCGAAAATTAAATGGATACTTTTTAGTATCCATATCCGACAGATAATTTGGGATATCTGGATGATTTTTTTTTTAGTGACATTGATTTACCCAGAAAGATTTCGAATAAACAAAAAAGAAGAAGAAGAAGAAAAAAAGAAGAAGAAGAAGAAGAAGAAGAAGAAGAAGAAGAAGAAGAATACCAAATGTTGAATAAAAACGATTGCACTCATCAATAGCCACATGGTATATACCATGAACGGAATAAAACAAGTAAATAAAATATGCGAAAATGATTGCAAGAAATCAATAGGTAAACGAACAAAAGAATAAAAGAAGTTTTGCGCAAGTGCATATGAAATACAATGAAAAAAAAAGTGAAAAAGACAAAGCAGAAGAGACGAATATTGAAAGAGAGAGAGAGAGAGAGAGAGAGAGAGAACACGATAGCGAAAAAAAAGTAAAAGGTGCGCACCAAGAAAACAGGCAAAAATCACTGCAGGGAGCTATCGTTAATTGACCATCATTCCTCTTTCAGCGCACACAAATTTCGCGTAATCAATACAATTTCATCATCTCACTGGATGAAGTAGATGAGAAGAATTTTAGCGATTGTTATTTAAAAAAGTATAGTTGATACTCGAGAATAAATCGAACATCAATTTGGATTTTTGAGGAGGCGAAATTATTCATTTTTATTGTTAAAAAGCAAAAAAAAAAGAAAAAAACTCTCTCAATGAGACATTTTTTGAGAAAATAAATGTTGGTCTTGTTCATAGAGAATTTTACGATTTTTACGATTGAACGCCAATTAAAAAATGCATCGAACTGTTTCATCAAATCGAGGTTCATTGAAATCGAAATGTATTAAAATCAAAAGTTCATTGAAATCGTTAATAATTGGTAACAATCATTTGAATGAATGTTTAACTCTGGATTGACTTGAAATAACAATCAAATGACTAAAAATTGGTTTGTAACTATTTCATGCATGTTTTGAGATTTGTCTGCGAAAACCAATTGCTTTCAAATGTGAATCGTTCGAATTTTTAAGGTGTTTCTGTACTTTTCGCGATTTGTGGCGAATAATTCGCAACGAATGAGTGTGTATATTCGTTGTCACAGTTACCATCAGATTGTGAATGCATTGCACGCTCTCGAGTCTAGTCAGTAAATACGGTATTTGAATCAAGAAACTGCAAGTAAATGTTGTTGTTGTTGTTATTGCTTTTTTGATTCGTTCCCAATGATGATCAAGCATATTCCACAGCAACACATACGGCAATAAAAAAAAAACAGTGAAAACAAATTCATTTCGAATAAGTTTTCGTTAAGCATTTGCTTTTTCTCAAGCAAGAGAAGAAAAAAAAACCGACTCGTATCTACAAATAAATATCAGTTGTTTCTTCTCTGGTCGTTTTTTTTTTCCCTTCTTTTCTCTATTTAGTTGATTGCGGTGTGCAGACATTGCCCACCGATCATCTTGCTGGTAAACGATAGAGGAGGCGCTTTTCTATTATAAATTATAAATATGGGCAAATCATTTAGCCAAGCCAATTGCCAATCTAAAGTTATGAATGCACTATGAAAACAAACCATAATGATTTGTATTACAACTATCACGAAAATTGCGCATACCGTGGCTATGGTTTTATATGCAATTGGGTTGCGCGCATTTTAATGATCAATTGAAGTTGGGTGTTTTTTTTTTTTTTTTATTTGCTCATTGCATTGAATCCTTCCAATTTTGCCTACTTAAATGACAATCACATTTATTAAATAGTTTGCAGCGTTTTATTAATCAGACAGTTTTTTTTTCGGTTCGTTTTCATTTTCATTTTTGCTTTTTTCAAATTCCCTTGTGTTTCATCCAACGAATCATTATCGTTTATTACAGATTCCATAAATACAAAAATCAAGCCACAGAATGTGAATGGGCACAAAATGAAATATATCAACCATCAAGGGGATATTTAAACAAATATATTTTTACCTTAATCGAAAATTAAAAGACTCTCCACATGTGGATCACGATCGACCAATATTACCACAAATGGTTTTCACATCTTATTGCCCATAACCATTTCAATAACCATAATCCTTAGTCACAGAAAAAACTTCTTTTTTTTTTTTACTTTACGTTTACGATTGCGAATGAGTTTCTTCTTTCACTCTTCTGCTAGTTCAGTTGAATCATTGAAATGAACAAATTAAAATTGAGCATAATTTAAAGGTTTCGTGCAGTTTTATTACAAACATTGAATCGTAGCAATCACACAAATTGACGCTGCTTTATTAGATCACTTGAATCACGAATGTGCAATGACAATTACTAAATGAATTGATCAACAATAACGGTATAATATCTTTGAAATTGGATCATTCGCATCGTTTATCTCTTCCCCCCCCCCCCTCATCTCCTCTTCATTCTTGTTTTTCTATTTTTCTCTTATTCTTTTTATTACTGCTTCTTTTCCATCCTTTTTCTACTTTTACTTCGTTTTTTTCCTTTTTCATCATTGAGTTCTGTTTCAAATTGCCAGATAAAATACTTGTATCGAAAGTATCATTTTTCTTCGACATTTTATTGACTCATTTGATTTAGTTTTTGTTTTTTCATTCAGTTTTAAGTTTTTTTTTTTTTTTTTTTTTGTCATTTCATTTGTTAAAATATAAATTGAATTAACGGCATAAAGACAGAAAGAAAAAGGTCTCACCGCATGACCAAATCAATTGGAAAAGGTCAAGAGCATTTTTACATTTCTCCGTCCAACTGATTTCTTGTATCCAACTAAATGGCACTGAAGATTTACGCGCAACAAGCAATTCTTTGGCAATGTCAATTTTACATTTTATTTACTTCAACACGAAGAAATATCTTCATTTCATACAAACCATTTATGTTGTTGTTTGTTTTGCTCAAAAGTATTTGAGATACAATTTGTGTGTGTTTGTGTGTGTGTATGAGAGAGTGTGTGTGTGTGTGTGTTTGTTACTCGTGAAATGTCTTTAATATTGCGCACCCACCAAATAAAAACAAAATAATAACAAAACACGTTACGATAATTCACTCACAGTTTGGGCCAACCAACAGAAATGAAATCTAAAAAGAACAAAAATTGTGTGTGTGCTTCTCTATTTGTGTGGTATTTCAAAAATTGTCGCACTACAGGAGATTACTGTCGTGTGTATCTTGCAGCTTTCGGTTCGTTACCTTTTATGCGTTGGTTTTGCCGTATGTGCTTGAGGGGAAACGATGGAGATGTTGCCGGAGTAGAACAGGAACGAAAATGGTCGAGCATTAACAAATGTACTGCATGGGCAAAAGTGCAGTTTTTGCCCATGTTGATTTCACCGTTCGGGTGAAAAATTACTGTTGTTTCAGTACTTATTTATTCAGTGGTGTGCTGAACGCGTCTCGTATAAATAATTGTGATGTTTAAATAATTCTTTTATTCACAATATTCCATTCTGTTGTTTCGTACCATTTTCCATTGTTTGTTTGGTTTTTTTTTTTCACCTTTAGCTTTGACAATGAGATAGTTTGGAAGACATTGAACGAGGAAAGAGAAAGAGAGAAAGCAAAAGTGTGAGATAGAATATGTGTGAGAAGAAAAGTGTAAGGAGGGAAGGAAGAAAGAAAGAGAGAGAGACAGAGAGAAAGAGAAAGAGATGGAGAAAGAGATAGAGAAAGAGGAAGAAAGAAGAAGAGAGAGAAAACAGAAATGAAAGGAAGAGAGAAAACAAGATAAAGAGAAAAAGTTTTCAGTTTGAATGTGGCATCGTAGCTAGTGTTGTGCACTCCACTGACCGTGTCATTTTAAATGACTTCACATGGCTTCTTGTTAGAATGCCATATATCACCTTTACACTAACACTAACACCAATCGTTGCATTCAATTGAAATGGCAAACATTCCAGTAGAAATGACAAAAGTTGAACCCAAATGTGTCAGCCACAAAAAAGAGGGTGAATGATCTTCGACGAACAAAAAAAAAAAAAACTTCGAAAAAAAACTGCTTCAAACTGAGTAATTCAGCATACAATTCATTAGTCGATCACTTACCTGATGTTAATCGATTCTTTATGTCATCAAAATGTGTTGCTTTTTTACGACAATTTCCACGTGAATGTCAGAAAAGGTTTCAGCATTTTATAACTTACAAAATATCATTGTTTCATGAGATTTTACATTCAATTTTATTGCTTGAGTTGAAAATAATATGAAACGAACAGACGTAATTATATTACAATGGAGATTTATTGCATTTTGTCATCGATAAATCTAATAATATCGAATTGAAATTTCAACTAATTGTATTACAGCAATTTGCATTGCGAAATAAGAACAATTCAAATGCAAAAGCAATTGAGAAAAAAAAGAAGAAAAAGAAGAAGAAGGGAAAAAAGTAGAAAAATACTTGACTAATGAAACTAGCACTATATCGCAAATGCCGAACGTGGATTGTCAACTACACAGCGCTTTTTTTTTCTCTCTCTCTCTCTCTCTCTCTCTTCTCTCTCACTCTATTCCCTCCTGATTTAGCTTGTAAGTATTTCGTTGCATGCGGTGTGTCATTGGTTGTCTTTCCTCTTTTCGACATGTCATTTAATGGGAAATATTTTAGCCGACGATATCCAGCTGCTAAATTTAATAAAATGCCCGATGGAAACATGATTGCTCTTACAATATAAATTGAAATATATCTCGTTCGAAAACCAAACACATCTCATTTCAATCGGTTTGTTTGTTCATTTCTCTCTTTTTTTTTCCTCACTCTTTGTTTCTATATCTTACATTGCGTTTGCATATATATAGTATATATTTGCGTTGCTCTGTTTGTGCTGTACAAAAAAAAAAAAAAAATTGTTTTGGCCGAAATGCAAATGTCTTTTTGTGTCGACAATAAGCAAAAACATAAACAATGCGACAGCCATCGCAAAACCTGTCGTATTTAATATTTACTCGAATGGATCGCTTGTTTTAAAATTTATGCATTTTTATTGCATATTAGTTGTACGTTTGTATGTGAGTGTATCGATCGTGCACCGCACCGAAAAAAAAAATGGCAAAATATAGAATTTCTGTGTATAAAATGTCGTTTTATGATCGAATGAAGCACAAAAACATTTCAAACTCGTTCGAAATTGAAGAAGAAAGAAAAAAAAATCAACAATAAGCACAAACACTGACGTGCTTTATTGAACACAAATCATAAAATTTATTCAATTTTTCGTTTTCAGTTGGTATTCTCTTGGTTGGGAATTTCTTTTTTTTTTTTTTTTTTTTTTTTTTGTTGATGATAGCAATTGATATGGGTTTTTAGTGGTCAATTTTATTATTGCCATGCAAATGTCAAGAAAACATGGCGTTCAATCCGGTATACATTTATAAATATTATACTATATTCTGTTGGATTTTTATTTTATTGCGAGTCTGGTTATTGTTTTGGTAATTCGTATATATATATTCGAATCAGTCGATGCATTCCTCAAGTCAAACATAACATTGCAATTTATTTATTAAATGATGAAATGAGAGAGAATGAAAAGATCGCAAAGAGAGAAAAGCATTAAAAAAAAAGATACTCATCGCTGAAGCTAAAGACTTATCGATAAATCATTTTCGACGCATTTATGACGATATATTCAGTTAACAGCTGGACAATAATCAATTCTTTTTTTTTTTACTTGTTCTCATCAAATGAAACAGCGAAGAGCAAAAAACATATCAATTAAGCGAAAAATGCTTGTTCAAAAAACCAGCTGCAATGATTCAATTACATTGATCGACGAATTTTCAAGACAGCTAATTTTCGCCTCATTTACGGTATCAATAAATGCTCAATCGCGATAAAATCAATGCAATTTATTGTCGTTCATCCGAGATTCAGATTCAATTTTTTTTTTTCACCTTGAGACTCAAAGAGAGGAGAGAAACCAAATAGTGAGATATAAAGAGGAAGAGAGAAGAAGATGTGTGAGAGAGAAAGAGAGAGTAGGGGAGAGGAAGAGAGAGAGAGAGAGAGAGAGAGAGAGGGAGAGAGAGAGAAAGAGAAAAAGAGCGAGAAATAGACCGGGAAGGAGACCTAGAGAATGAAAAAGTGAGAGGGGAAGAGAGGGAAGAAAGGAAAAGAGAGGGAAGAGAGAGAGAGAGAGAGAGAGAGAGAGAGGGAGAGAGAGAGGGAGAGAGAGAGAAAGAGAAAAAGAGCGAGAGATAGACCGGGAAGGAGACCTAGAGAATGAAAAAGTGAGAGGGGAAGAGAGGGAAGAAAGGAAAAGAGAGGGAAGAGAGAGAGAGAGAGAGAGAGAGAGAGAGAGAGAGTGTGTGAGAGAGAAAACATAGTGAGTGATGGTGTGAATGAGTGAGTAAAAAAGCGATAAACATCGAACTAAGTTTTGAAAAAAGTGCCAGTTTTGCTGTTCTGAGATTTCGTATTCACATTAAAACGTGAAGAAAGGAACAAGCAAAAAAAAAAGAGTCAATAACGGAAGAAAAAGACGACGCTCATGATTTATGAAGGATTGTTTAAACTGTCAACGGATTCGACGGTTATGATTGATGACATTTTAAATAGTGAGTGCGTGTGCACGTTTTCGTTCTAAATTGCAATAAGAGTTTGACTGTGATTTTGATATTCGAGAATTATTAAGCGACTAAAAAAGAAATTTAACTTTCGAATGGCGTTTGCAACGGCTGAAATCAATTTTAAATCGGTGCACTGTAATGTATCACATCATTCCTATCATTTACAGCTGATGCAAGATTCGCGTTTATATTCGCTTATTCACAAAAGTTGAGCGAAAAATAAAGAGAATCCAAAGAAATGTGCAGTGAACAACCGACATTTAAATCGAAAAAAAATTTCAGAGAAAGAATGAAAGAGAGGAAAAATCCATTTCATTGAATTCAGTGAATGTTTTTGGTCCATGTTTTCACTTGGTAATTTCCACAGAATTTAAAAAAAAAAAAAAACCAACATTTTAACAAGAAATTAATTTTAAATGATGTATGTCCCTGTCCACCAAACGAAACGAAACGATATGTTTCTCCTGTGCATTTGCCGAATTACCACTGAATTGATAAATAATCCGTTAAAGTTGTAAGCGATCTCATATGTCATGTAATATTATGCTGAAAAATGGTATTCATTCAATTTTGCCAATGTTCATGTGTTGTTCACCAATGTTTCTGATTGATTTTTTCGGATACAATTTTTTTTCCATTAATGCAAAATCATATATGCAATTTCGTTACTCATCGGATTTTCTCCTTGTAATGTGATATGTACGATGAACGCGCGTACTTATTGTTAAGTGCTTTAAGCAAATAAATGACTTAGATGCATATCGCATGTCTCGAAGAAAGTTTCACATCAACATTGAGCACAATTTTATGTGCTCGATGTATGCTATGTGTGCAATGTGTGCGTTGTGTGTGTATCATTGTTACGCCCACCGTTGTAATAAAATCCGTCTATACGGCTCAATTCCAAGATATCACGGTCCATGATTCACAAACCGATTATTATCATGTCGACAATTTAAAATACCATATGAAAATGAAACCATCATCGAAACATAGACAACATTTCATATTCACAAATAGTTATTAACACAATAAACATTTCAAAATTTGTCGAAATCATTTCAATTTCAACATAACGAATAGTTATTATTACGTTTTATATTCTTAGAAAAAAGTATATTAACATCATTTCATATCAATTTAACGATCGGTTTGTTAATAATCTTTTCACAAACAACAGCTTTGATGAAACCTAAAATGGTTTTTCCATTGAAATTGAATAGTCGACGATTGAAAATATGGACGAAATTAATTTATACGCAAATTGCTATTTATTTTTACAGTCAATCAATAAAATTTGATACCGCAAAAAAGTGACACATTGAGAATATTTTATGGATTTTTGGCATACAAAATTTTATGTAAACAAAACATTCGATGAATATTAAATAGTCGGATCGTGTATGTCTAGTCGATTTAATTTCCGTTTTTATGATAGGTTTCTTCTCTTCGTTTATTTCAATTTTCAATATTTAATGAATGCTGTTTTTATGTTCCAGCGTTTTTTTTTTTTTTTTTTTTTTTTGCTGTTTTGTTTCGTTGATTAAATTGTTATGTGCTTTGTTGAGTTAAGGTCGGGAAGGAAACAAATCCGTTTTTTTTCGAGCGGGATAAACCGCTTTTTTTCCAACACCATTTTTATGATGAAGCCGTTGCATATCGGACAAACAACAGTTTCATTTTGATTTCATACAGCAAATTGAACAACAATGAGATTGACACAACTTGCAACTCATAAAACTTTGTAACGTGTAGCCATTGTTTTTGTTAAATTTGAAACTTCGTAATGAATATTATTTTAATGTAATTTCAATTTTTGTTGGAAAAATCCAATTTCCCTTAAAATCCAATTTCTTCTATAGAATCAAAGAGTTATTTTTTTTTTGGAGAATTTGGTATTTTTCTGAGTTTTTTTTTTTTTTTTTTCTTTTTCTCTTTTTGTTCCTTCAATTCTTTCGAATTCTCAACATAATTGTCAAATTATCCACTTTCTTCGAATTTTTTGCGTAGAAATGTTGATTTTTTAAAAATTTCTTCTAAAAAAATTTCGAATTTTTGACAAATTGTTAAATTTTTCTTTCTTTTTCTGAAATTTCAACACTTTTGGCAAACATAGCGAAATATGTGTAGAAAAAAGTCATTAGAATTGTCAAAAAAAATTCAAATTCAGTCAAAAAATATACAAATTGGCCAATATATTTTTGTGAATTCCCATTTGGAATTTCCCAAACAATCTTTTGCTGTCAATTCAATTTGCTGTTCTTTAATTTCCAAATTGTCTTCACCAATTTGGAAAATACCTTATTTGAATTTGTATATATCCCTGATGATAAGATGGCAATGATGACATCGTAAAAATCGACCATACTACGTTGTAGAGAAAACGCGAACAAAAAAAAAAACAAAATCAAAATCGAAACTAATAAAAAAAAGTATATGAATGACAGAATGTTGGTGCGTCCAATACATTTCGATGATTTCATTAGTGGGTTTGGCTGCGTGAATGAGATGTTATTGTAAACTGACTGTATGAAATTATGTATGATTGTTTGTGGCAGATTGTGGTTGTGAAAATCGACGATCGACTTGGGTGGCAAATAAAGCAATTTTCAATTTGTATTTTATAATTCATTCTCATGATTCGTATGATTAATATTATTAATATCATCATGTGTTTGTTGTGTTCTTTGTTGGATGTATTTTTTACATGGTTCTGTTTATATATGGATTTTTTTTTTTCTCCTGCTGCTGCAGTCCATGGAAGGTCGTATGTGTACCAAATTTGCAATTATTACCATTGTGGTTGTTGCAGAAGGCAAGTGCTCAGAAATGATTGCATTACATTTCATTTTCTGAGTATATATATTTGTCCGCCTCTTTTCAATTCTTGTTGCACATATTAATGCACATACAAACACAAATCGTGTTTATGACTTCATGTTGAAGACCACAACCTTCCTCTCGTAGCGTTTTTTTCTTCTCTTTCTTTCTTTTCTCTGTTTGAATACACAGTGGCTTTGATTTTAAACAGTTTGCAATGCATAATTTGAGCCTTTCATTGAATCTTTAGATTCTTTTCGTGTGTGTTTTTTTTTTGTTATGTTTTTGTTTTTTTTTTTTCTGTAATAATAACGTTTACCCTCGCCCAAAAAAAAATATTTACTCTTAATGCTACCGTTCAATACGAAAATGGTTTGCCAATCTCCATAAATAACTTGAGCTACTGTAAAACATAAAACATAATTACGCACACGCAATTGCATGAGCTATATCAACAACAATAACCGTGGCCAGCAACAGAAACAATCGACAAGAATGGTCGAAAATGGCATGCAGAAACGTGAAATGAACAACAGAATCAGGCTCTTGCTATCGAAAAAAAATCAAGTACATTGTTTTTTTTTTTAAAGAGAAAAGAGCTTCTTGTGCACAATTGGATCGATTGTAATGAAATTAGAATGTGAATTTTTGGGTTTCGTTCGACAGATGGAACTTGAATAAATTCGCTCGAAGTAAGATTGTATTGGAGACAAAGCAAGAGAGTGAAAGAGTAAAAAAAGGGTCATTATTAGCGCCACCCGGATCAAGTATCAATAAAAACAAGCGAACACGAAGCTTATAAAATAACCAATTCAAACTGGAGTATTCAACATTTTTTTTTTTCATTTTCCCTCTGTTGTTCGGGCAATAAAATAATAAAAATGTCATTTGCCGAAAAAAAATGCGCAGAAAAAAACCACACGGGAAAAACAAAACATATTATAATGCGATTTCCTGATTCGAGGTTCGACGATGATCCGATGATTGAATATTTAAATTATTGAGTTATTACAACGGTGTTTTGTTTTCTCTGTTTTATGCCCTCATCAACATGTGCTTCGATGCGTGTACAGTATACACTGTGCATGCATATTGCATATGCACTGTAAAATGCCACCCAGATTTCTGGCATGACTTTTTCAGACCAGCCAACAATCGACCAGCCAACAATCATATCAAAGCCGAATTCAACAAAATTAACGTTCGAATTCATTTTGGGTTTTTTTTTTTTTTTTTGTGTAAAATCTGCACGATTGATGTTGTTTCTTACAATTGTTGTTTTTTTTTTTTGCACATTGTAAAACATTATGCTTGAAATGAGAGATTATCGGTGAATTTTTGGTTATCATTTTCAAAGTTTTTGTAATGAATGATTGTTTTGGCCCAACGGAAAAAGGTTCAAAAGGTCTTGTTTCGACCTCAATTCATGTGGGTTTAAAAACAGAAAAAAATATTTGAAAAAACCAAAAGCAACAAAAAGGGCAAGAAATATACGTTCGAGGCAGTGATTATTTACAGTTAAACAATGACACCCAGCGGCAATTTTTCGATTTTCAAAACATGTATATTTTTTATTTTCTTCACTCACAACATTAATGCTTACACCATCGTTTGCTCGATTTACCATCATTGTTTTGTCTAAAAGAAGAAGGTCATTCATCTTCATCATCGAAAAACTCGCGAGCAAATGTCGAATGAAAAACCTACATGAAATCAATTTCGATGCATGTTGATGAACAAAAGTAAACGGCCAATGATGAGGTTCAATTTTTTTTTTTTTTTTTTAGTTCAAATCTGTCATTACATGCTAATGATGCAAGAGCACATCGTGTATGAGCGAGTGTTTGAGTTGCACGAGCGCGAACAAAACAGTTAAGATGTTAAAGAAAATGTTTCAATAAATAAATATTAATAAGTCCATTATGGTTGCTGCCATATTTGTATTCGCGCTTTGCACAGCATCGGTTTACAATGATGAGTTTTTTTTTTTTTTTGTTGTTGTTGTTTGTTCTTGCTCAACAGTTTGACTGGTCATTTAAATTATCTTGAACGCATCTCACAAATGAAATCAATTCATATGTTGTTTGTTCGAAATTTATTTTATGTTTTCACAGTTCTGTTGCAAATGCCAAACGAAACATGTTCGTATAAGTAATAAATTTAGTAAACATCATGGTCAAGATAAATCGAAAACAATCAACGCACTGCAGGTAATCACCTCATTTATAATATGGTTCTTTTATTTAGCCATTCGTTATAGTTTGCACAGCAATTTTCACTTGTTCAACAACAATTCTATGTGGATTTATAGTTGGGTTTGCATGATTTTTTTTTTTCTTCGTCTCTTTTCAATTTGCATTTTTTATTTGTTTTTCTTTTTTACAGTTTTTTCATCGTTTTTTTTTTTTTTTTTTTTTTTTGTTTTCGAAAGTTTTCCCTTTTTTGTTGTTTTTTTTATAAATATTCGTGAAATGCCTCAACTCATTGCTTTTTTGAACTTAACAAAGTTTACGAAGATTCCATTACAAATATAAATTAACACAGTGAAAAAGATGAGAAAAAACAACAACAACCATCGTCGGAAATTCAAATGCTCTAGTTTAGCAGTTTCAAAGCAGATGATGGAAGTTTTTGAAATTCCAAATATTGTGGTGCACACGTGCTGAATTCTTGTGGGATGGAAAAATTATATCTCATTCTCTATCTTTCTCTTCCTCTCTCTCTCTCCCTCTCTTTCTCTCCCTCTCTCTCCCTCTCTCTCTCTCTCTCTTTTCTTTTTCTCACTCACTCCCGATTTCTTTCTGTCTTCCTTTCTCTCTTCCTTTCTCTATTTCTCCCGTTTATCAAATACTCTCAATGTATGTTTATCTCTAGTTTTCAAGTGAAAATATGAGAATTACCTCGACAAGACCTTTTCGTTGTTGTGTGTGTGTGTGTGTGCGCTCCGTTGTTCACTTTGCCAAAAACTTTATTTTCAACAACGATTATTTTCCAACTGCTTTCGTATTTGACGCGTACAAATTATCCAGCAGCAAAACTAGCAACATTGTTGTGGTTTTATGTGGGTGAATATACGTGCGGTTTTTCTGCTTTTATGATAAAGGCTCTTTATCTTGAAATGAAAGACAAATTCAACATTTAGATAACATTGTGAGTGTGAGTATATGTTGGAATATGTGGCTCAATGTGTGATCTTAATGCCAGCATAAAAAGTATTTTGCGTATTTTACGCACTAGTTTAGAATGTGCCTGCAACAAAATAATTTTCATATGGCAAATAAATGAAGTTCAATTTTTGGTAAAATTTACGACAGTCAGAGTGTTTTTGAAGTGAATTTTAAACAAATTTACGAACTAAACTTTGATATTAATCGAAATGCGTGCATGTACATATATACTATGTATGTATAATTCGATAAAATCTTGTTTTTATTTAAAAAAAATGTTCACTTTGAACTCGGTTTGATTGATCTCATCGTTTCGATAATGCCCTCATTAATAAATAATTCACCATTAAAATGTCATGGCAGTGATTTTTATATACCCCAAATCACTAAAATCGACCAACTTTAACATTTCTACAAAACCGAAAAAAATCACAATTCCCATCACATAGGGGAACCGATGAGTTAAAGAAAATGGTTGTAAAAGCGGTGTGAATGTGTCACATCTGGTAATGTGCAAATGTGCATAAAGTTGAACATGTAAATGAAATGAAAGCTTTTAATGCTTAAAGTAAAAGAGAAAAAGAGAGAGAGAGAGAGAGAAAGATGGAATCGCATTTTGTATGTATGCAGATTTTTGAGACTAACATATTTGCCATGGTTATGGCCACGAATACGTGCGCATTGCTTCAATAAAAGAAGAAACATTTTATAAATTCATATATGTCGCTGCAACAGACATGTGCGAAACGGGCAAATTTCCCGAAATCCTTTTTTTTATCTCAGCATTCAATGGTGAGTTCTCTCTCGTTCTCTCTATCTATCTCTCTCTCTCTCTCTCTCTCTGTCTCTTTCTCTTCCTCTCTCTTTCTTTCTTTCTCTTTCTTTCTCTCTCTCTCTCTCTCTCTCTTTCTATTTTCTTCTCTGTCCCTGAATTTAAAAGAAGTTATTCTCTCTTTCTCTCTCTCACTCCATCTCTTCAGGACTTTCTAAGCGGTGCTGAATGTGATGCGGCCGTTGGCAAATACTAGTGGTAGATTTGTTGCACGCTTTCATCTCGGTTTCACTTTCTCGCCTCGTTTCCTTGTGACACATCGTATTTCATTATGCAACTTGAATGGTGTACAATTGTTTCACATTTACACACACTTTTAGTTCCCTTTCGAATATACATACATGTGCAAACTCTTTCAAATATGAACACACATACTCACACACACACACACACACACATACAAATATTTCAAACTCTTCGCGATATGAATAAATAAACGTGCAACCGAAGCTATAAAAGAGAATTCATCAAGCATACAAAAATATGTAGAGTGCAAGCACCGTAAAATGCTCGGATTTTTCCCATTTTCATTTTATTCATACGGATATGTCGTATAGCTTTTATGTAAAACGTTCATTTGTAATTCCGGTCGTTTCGTCTTCTTCTTCTTCTTCTTTTTCTTTATTTTTTTCTGTTCATTCGGCAGATATAAAGTGAACATAATTCGATGAGAAATATGAAACTGACGTGAATTAAATGTGATTCTTTTGTGCAATTCTTCACGCTATTTGATAACGATTTTCAACATTTTTCTTTTTTTTTCTTTTTACCGTGCGCACAAATTCATCCTTGTGATTTTGGACACTGAATATATTTGTGTATGCATCATTATCGTTATCGCTTTGAATTAGACATTTTTACTTATGGAATATTCACATTTTAAGGAGATTGATTGAAAATTTGGTATTTTGACAATCAGTCAACCGGAAAACCTTTTGATTAAATGGCAAAAGTATTTTATTCAAAAGATATACTACTCTGTTGATATTTTCTCAAACTTTTCTCTCACAGTTCTCTTTTCTCAAATCTCAATTTCACCTTGAAATAAAACTTTACTTTTTTCAATTTTTTTTTGAAAATGTTTTCGTGCAACAACTTACTTTAATATTCATTTCTTTTGTACGCACAATGATGAATATAGCTGAAAATTGTGAATGAATTTCGCATGTCATGCAAACTGCATTTTGCCCTTTTAAAAATGATTTAGATGATGACATTCTCAATGTTTACTCTTGATTAAGTTCTGTAGTGAAGTATTTCTTATAAGAAATTCTATAGAAGTTTTTGCTTTCAGTTGTTTGAGAATTTTTTTCTAGTTTTTTTTTAGTTTCCTTCATTTTCATCATTTTTTCCCATTTTTTCTTCTAGTTTTCAGTTATTCATCTCATTCCAATAATAACTTCTATGTGCTTCTATTTAATTCTATTTTTTAGATAAAAAAAAGTCAATAAGAACTCTTTAACGAGTTTTGCTAACTATATTAAAACAGATAATAGAATGGACATGAGAATTCCTTAATTATTCCTTGAGACTTCCTTGATAATTCCTTGTAATAATTCATTTCAAATGAAACAATTATGAAAATGTTTAAAAAAAATGCAAATGAGCGAAAATGATTGAAAAAACCGAAACTAATTTTGTCATTTATCAATTGCTTCCGATAATGGCAGCAAACAAATGAAGAGAGCATTTAAGCAAAGTCTGTCTCAAACATATGTTTGATATTTTAACCAATCAGATGAGCTGTTCATGTTGATGAATCTAATTAAGTAATTATTGCAATTTTCTTGTATTTGGCAGAAAAGTTCATTTAACACTGACATGCTAAATAATATAATTGAAAACAATTCCAGCTTATCAATTTTCAATGCATCGTTCACAATATTTATTTTAATGCAACATTCATTACAAATGCACAATTTTCACCTGGACAAATTCTCTTCCAAAATGCCAGAGGCACCTGAAATTCAAATGTGATCAAGTAATTTGAATATGCAGGTAAATCTCATTCTTGCTACTTGTCTCATTGCAAAACACGTTTAAATTCGATGAAAATTCTTTAATAGATGCCCGTATAATATGAAAATGTTAAATCCGCAAAGAAAACATTTCGTTTTTGTTCACATTATCAATGAAGAAGTAAACAGAAAAAAAAACACCAACTGGTCGAGATCGTTTAAATATTATTTTAAATGGCGCACCGTAAAACATGCAAAGACAACCAATCTCATGTCGAATCAAAAAATTATAGTAGGAGCATACGACACGGGCGCCGCAATAAATCGCATAGTACACACGCAGCAGCATCGGCAAAAAAAAAAAAAGAAAAAATTGTGCACTCATCGAGAGCGATGTTATTGGGATTAAGAGTTAGTGCTCTTTTTGTTGATCCATCTTTGTTATGAATGGTGCAAGCGATGAACGAAAAAAAAAAAATATAAAAAGATCCGCTTTTTTTGTGTTATTGGTGTAGACCGTTATCTAAAATTGCCAGCAGGAAATATTACACTTACACATGACGATATCATCTGCATCAATTTTATAGCGATTTGACTGCAACGCTCATTGATATATTCGGTAGCAAAGAATGTCTGCACGCATAAGGCACCCGATAACTAAACGTCTGATATTCCATACTTGGTCATTCAACATCAAAGAAAACACACACACACACACACACACATTTTGCGAAGAGCATTGTAAATGTAGAAGGAAAAAAAAAGCGACGAAAGCAAATCAAAAGCATATATTTTGTCGACAAATTGCGTCCGGAAATGGTATTGATTTCATATTACGCAAAAAATTGTTTTTGCATCGCCCAAGAAAAAATGATGTTTCAATGTTCAACATTTTACTTTGAATCGCTTAAAATGGAAAATATTGAATAGAAAATAAAAAGAACAAAAACCGACAGACAAGCAAATAAAAAGAAAATAGAGAATGAGAAAGACACCAAAAATGTTTCAAAAAGGCTGAAAACAGACAAAAGTGAAAAAAAGACAAAAAAATCACGAAAAAGAACAAAGAACTCCAAAATGAACGAACGAAAAAAACGCAGTGTTGAAACAAAAATATGCATCAATGCTATTAATTTCACCTTACTGACTGTGTTTGCATCAAATTTTTTCAGTTTTTTTTTTTTTTTTTTTTGGCAAACTGAGTCATACTAGTTCTCAGTGCAACGGTTTCAACGATTGAATCAACGTTAAAAAGACCATAATTCGCAGTGTACGATTTCGATGCCAATGAAGAAACCGTTTGAAATCAGACAAATTGCCGAACGTTGATGTAATGGCCAAACTGTGAATCATACACACTTTGATGGGGCACTTGAAATTGGCAACACAGCAAATGAAATATGCGCTCAATGATGATTTTTATTTTATTATGTCGTTGATTCAACATAAATTTTCATCTCGCATGCATCGTATACGCATTCAACGAACGATGCTAAACAAGGAACAAAACAATTGTCGGCAAAATTGCTTTGATCTTCATTAATTTGCATAAAAAACGCTTATAAACACACATAATTCGCCATTCACTAACTCTCCGTTTAGCCTCGGTGTTGTGTTGAGTCCGTTTTTTTTTTTTTTTTTTTTTTTTTGTCCCACCGGGGCAAACTACTGCCAAGCTCTTCAGCATGCGTTTTAATATAGACGAAACACGATTACAAAACGAAACCGAAAGAGATGCATAACAATATTAAATAATAATGCTGGCCCAACAACAAAATACTCTTTATTCCTGCGAGTAAAGAGAAGAATACAAGCGCAAAAAACATGATCAAAAATGCCGATTTGTAAAGAGTTGCTCCACTACTGAGGAGAACAACAACAGCAAACAAAAAATGACGAATATGAAAAAAAGAAGAAGCAAAAAAAAAAAAAAGGATTTGACTGACTGCGTCCCAGTTCAATCACAACACTCATTCTCTTCAACGGATAATTGTGATTTAAGTGCTGAACGAAAAAAGAGAAAAACAAAAAAAGAGAGAGAAAAAATGGACAGAAATGATGAAAAAAAAAAAAAAAAAAATTAAGCACGCGCACATAAAATTGCATTAAGTGCTTGGAATGTTGATTGAGCGCATATTAGATACATTGTTTCCAAATGATGCAATCTCTTTCGGCGCAAAAGTTGAAAGGTAGAAGAGGGAGACAGATTATAAGATGAAAATAAAATTCCAACAGCTGAGAAATGGCTTTGATTTATGTTCATTTGCTGACTTACAAATATTATGTCAATTGCAATTAAAATTCAGTCAAATTCAAATTCAAATGAAACGAGTTAATACTCGGCACAACAACAACAAAAAAGTGCATATTTCATGACACTGATCTCTTAAAAACACAAATAATCGCGACAGTCAAATATATGCCCGTCGTATCAACATTTGGAATTATGTGCGCGACAGCGGATTGTAAACCGCATTAAAAATTCAACGCTCTTTTTATTGTGACTGTGAACAAATGCCATTTCCATTTATTTGTTTGCATTACATATTTCAATTGTTCGCGTTCTCTCTCTCTCTCTCTCTCTCTCTCTCTCTCTCTCTCTCTCTGTTTCTCTCTGTTTCTCTCTCTTTCTCTCACTCTTTCTCTCTCTCTCTTTCTCTCTCTCTCTCCCCCAGTCACGGTCCTTCCTTTCAATAGCTCTCGCTCAGTTGCTCTCTCGCGCTTCCTCCCAATCTCTCTCTCTCAATCTCACTCCCTCACTCGCTCTATGTCTCAGCCGCTCATTGCGGTTATCAGCATACAAAGGCTCGTATTGTCATCGGATATGTTTGCATAAGCTAGTGCGCATTGTGCACATATCATCAAATCATGCAATTATGTTAAGAGCATCGTGAGAGTTCTAATTTACTCAAAATATACATGAATATATTCATGGGCAAAATGGAAAATCCCTTTTACTCTCTCGCTCTCTCTCTCTCTCTCTCTCTCTCTCTCTCTCTCTCTCTCGCTCTATCTATTCTTCCATGTATCTTTTTCCAAGGTTTTTGTGAAGAAATAGCAAATAAATCTACTTATTGTTATTTTTCGATGTAAAATCTCAATGAATTTCACTGTTTTATCGACACATGCCGTTTGCATCTAGAATTTCTCACAAGAATACATAATCCAAATAGAGACATTTTAAAAAGCAATTCTGCTTATGGAATACAATGAGAATACAACATTTCTGTAAAATTTCTAATGCAAAGCAATTCACGCGAATTCAAAGTCTCTCTTTTTCTCTATTGAGAACAGACAAAATAGCATAAAAAAAATGTATATGGAACAACAAAGAACAAAACAAAGAAAGTAAAAAGTGCCGGCAACGTTTTCGCTAGTGCAAAACTGGCATAAAAAACAAAAATATAGAATGATACAACAAGTACAAGCATCCATAGATGGATTTGCAAGTGAAACATGATTATCGTTCACATCGATCCGATTATTCTAAAGTTTAATGCAATATTTCTTCCAGGCATTCATCATTGCTATTCCATCCTTTTTCTGACAATCACCAACGACGATAGATTCGATTTCCTTGTACTTGCCATTGTTTTATGCAGTGCTCATAGTTTGATTCCA
The DNA here is from genome assembly GCA_029041755.1 of Resseliella maxima. NCBI lineage: Eukaryota > Metazoa > Arthropoda > Insecta > Diptera > Cecidomyiidae > Resseliella > Resseliella maxima. The sequence goes on from JAQOWM010000983.1 coordinate 189,486, forward strand.
TCACAAGCTAAAGAAGTCTCATTTCAGAAAGTAAGATAAACAAAATACAGAGAGAATGAGAAATAAAGAACGGTATTTTGGCCGCACTGTATTGACATTGATATGATGAATCTATTCAGTACTCAAGTAATCTAGGTGTTTCGCTTAAAGCATTAAAAACCTAATTAAATTGTCATGAAAATGTATTGAATTTCGCTTGCAGGCAAACATTAAACTCATTCGAATATGAAATGCCTTCCGTGATGCCATTGTTATGATTTTGAAAATCAACAAATTATTCAACAACAAAACAAAAACTATATTGAATGCCATTTGAACATTTTGCATTTCCATGAACGTTATCTCATTCATTCTGTTTTATTTCTTCTTTAGATAAAGTTCTTTGTAAAATTCCGATAAAAAACCGTTGACATTTCTCGAAGAATATCGAAAAATAGAATTGCATTCTTCGGAAGTCGTGGTGTTACTTTTGTCTCCAGAATTTTTTTTTTTTTTTTGTTTTTTTTTTGCCAAAAAACCAGTTTTGCAACGTGTTATCCGTTCGTGAATCAGATCAAACAACATAACATTTAACACAATATAATATTGGTTATCTGTAGTATTTCGTGTTCGCTATCATTTATTTTGGACAAAAGAAGAAAAAAAAAAAAAAACAACACAAATCAGTTGAATTTACGAGCAACATTTTTTTTATTCTTTGGCGCATACCAACCATTTTTTTTTCATGTTCGTTTTGCATTTATTTCATTGCAAGCGCCTGATACTGTTATAAAAATTTAATTCTCTTAAATAAAATTGGCATTTAATTAAGTTTCACCTAAAGGTCTTGCAAAACGGCAATCGAAATACTTTCTCAACATTGGCAATAAAACAATGATCGAGCGCACAGCATTTAATTCACTTAAACTGTACTTCATTTTATTGCTTTAATACAAATACAGTTGACTGCATCTTGCACACACAGAATGAAAACAACTAAACGCATTGTCATGATGTATTCGATGCAAATTTTATTCATTTATATATAAAGTAATTGCTATAGCACGCATTTGATTATTCACAAAACGCAGCAACTAAATTTCAAAAGAAAGGAAGATAAAACGAGAAAAAGAAAGAAAAAAAAACAGATAGAGGAAGAGAAAGGACGAGAGAAGGAGACGGATAGAGAGAGAGAGAGAGAGAGAGAGAGAGAGAGAGAGAGAGAGAGAGAGAGAGAGAGAGAGGGATGGGAGGGTTGGGGAAGAGAGAAGGACAGGAGATAAAGAAGAGAAAAGATTTATATTTTAATTCGACTTTTATTTGCCAATGTTTTGTTCTCATAAAATTTGTTTATTTATTGCATTCGTCGTAATTTTTGGCCGAAAATAAACATGAAAAGAAACGAAACTGATGTATTATTTCGTTGTAATTGCAATGAATTCAAATAATTGACAACGGCATTGTGGACAAGGCTGGTGAAGTTGGCTTATTGTTGATGCCTTTAGGCAAATTTATGCTTTACATTCATTTTGGTGGACTGGTCTCACTGCATTTAGCATTCGGTCTCGTTTTAATTTAATTTTGCTTCTGTAGCTTGCATATTACTCTCAACAGATTCCGAATAATATCATCACATTCGGAATATTTTTTTTTAAAAATATCTTTTTTATACAACATAAATTCAGTACTGGGTTTTCTAAGTTAGAAATTCTAACTTTTTTTTCGTCGATTCTATTTGAATAAAGTGAAGTCTTCAAAAAAATCAAGTGAGAGCAATTTAGGAATAATGAAAGATAAAAACAGAAATAGAGAGAAAGCGAGAGAGAGAGAGAGAGAGGGGGAGAGAGAGAGAGAGAGAGAGAGAGAGAGATGGAGAGAGAAATATAACAATTGCAAAATAGAAATTATATTTGAATGATAAAATATCAATTTTGAAATATTTATTTCATAAAAACACTAAATGTCTTTTAAGACATTTTTTCTGAAGAATATTAAAGATTTTATTTATGAATCCGCAACTTTTTACATCAGATATTGTGCAGGCTATAGTTGGATCCACCTTTTGTTTTATTCACTTTTGTCATTTATGGGTTCATCGATCACAATGCTTCTTACAGCTTCGATATCTGAATCGCTTGATGAATCGCTTGACGATTTAGCCTTCACTCGATTCTTACTTGCGGTTTTTTTATTTTTTTTAGCAGATTTGGGCGATTTTGTGCCGCCGACACAGCACAATCGAAGTGTGAAATGGTAAAAAATTTCAACGATACCCAAAACTGAGACACCCATGAAAAGAGCCAGTAAACCTCCACATTTGGCTAAAAGGTCGACAAAACTATATGTTTCAGAACGTTTTTTAGCCATAAATTGAGGTTCTTTGAAAAAAATAGACAATCGAGACGGTTTCATTCTGAAAATATCAATTTAAATTATAAATTTTTCAAAAACAAAAAAAAATAATTCAATCAATCTGACAGCCTGACCAAATTAGACATTCATTGTAATTTATAAATAAAAGAATGAATAAAATGTACCCAGGAAATTCATCCAATGGATTTTTAAATGCAATAAATAAATTCTCCCAATCGAATTTAGCCTGAGAAATTTCTGCATCGTATGTTATTGATGTGCATGATGGCAAACAATTGCATCCTTCAGTAACTGTTTCGGTCATCAAATTTTTCTCAAGTAATTCATATTCAGCTTGATCATAACATTCTATTTTGTCATTGCCACATACTGGAGTGTATTTATCTCCTTGAAAGAAAAAACAAAAAAAAAAAGAATGAAAATTATGAAATTATTCAATTACATTATTTTTTTTTTTCGTTCATTACTTGGCATGGAAAATTTAACGCAACCGCATTCATGTTTTGTATAATTCGCAAGACATTCCAATTGACAATTGCGTTGCGTGTAGAATTTAAAAAATTCTAATTCACGTTCACCATCAAAATAGCATTGCCGTTGATTTGGATGATAATGTTTTAAATTGTCCGATGTGGTGATCATTTGTGGTTTTACTGAAACCAATACTTCTTGCAGCAATGGGACACGGAAATAATGTTTTGACACTTGTGGAACTTCACCTGGATTATGTAAAAGAACTTTAAATCCTGGAACTGGTCCACGGCACATATATTCCAAATCTTTTTCATATAAAGTAAGCAAAGCAAATAGTCCGGATTTTGAACCAGCATCAGAAACACGAAGCGGATATTCTTCACAATCATAGCCCATTTCTAAATTCCATGTTGTTGAACTTACATTTTTTATTTCAGTTATCATTTCTGGTGCCATTCTATCATTTTCAGAAAAATTTTAAATCAACGAAAGCAAATAAATGGAATTTTACAATGTATATTCACCTGTCTGTGTAGATATTTTCAGAGCTCAGTGTGTTAAATGTAAAACAAAGGCCTTCATCTGTGAAAATTGGACGAAAAGAGTTGTCACAGAACCAATCATTTTTACCCCATTTACAATAAAACATAACTTCCTCCATAGCTGGAGCAATATCTTTTAATATATCAAAAATTTCATTTTTTGGATTTCTTCCTTGCAAATTCACTGATCCAGAAATATGTTGATCACAAATATGTAAAATTGATTTTAAACGATTTAATCTGAAAAATTTACAAAATGCTTTTTAAATGAATAAAATTTGAACAAATATCAAGTCAATTTTTTTTAAAATGTTTTGCTTCAAGCTTAAATATAAAATTTATATAATATTTACTCTGCATCTGTCAGTTCATATGATGTTTCATTAAAATAAAACTTATGAAATGCATGTGTAAAATTGAATTTTTCAATGGAGGATTTCGTTTCGGGACAAACAGTAACCGCTGGGAATGGTATCGATGAAATGGGAATTGATTTTTCATCAATTGATATAGACACAGGAATTTGTTGATATTTATCCAACAAATTTGTTATAAAACCGGAGCAACAGTATAGCGAAAAGCCAAAAACAGTTAACCAAAATAGTCTATTTCGAGGGGAAAAAAAAAAGAAAAACAATACATGTAATTGTTATATCATATTCCTTATATTCCATAACATCTATATTATTTATTTCATTTTATCGTTGTATATTTGCATTTTATTTAAAAAAAAAAAATATGAGAAATTACCTTTCAAACCAATTACGTTTATGACCAGAGAAGTATTGAACACCGTGAATCGAGCTGTTAGCAAAGAATTCATCAATTACGATCTGAAAAATGGAAATTTATCAATTTAACATTATAAAAAACGACTAAACGTTTTTTTCTCGTACTTGGCATCGATTTTTACGTTTGATTTCCATTTGATGAACTGACTCTTCATTGTCTGCTACTGCTTTTCGTTTTGCATTTTTTTCAGACATTTCGAATTCATTCTTATTTCTGTAGCATTTGGATATTGTGATAAAAATTGCAATGTAAATGACGTTCAATATTAATAGAATTTCTTCATAACATTTTTCATGAATGATTTAATGAATGATAATATGTAAAACAATAATATTCGTAAGTATGATAAATTTATTTATAAATAATGTCGCCCACTCAATGCAAACAATGCAAACTCATAATAATTTTACATTGAAAAACCAAGTAAAACAATGATGTAAAATCAAAATAGTACTCTGGCTCTTATCAAAAATGTTTGACCTCTTGGAATTGAGATTGTAAATGTCTTAAACAAAACACAAATTGACATTGAATGATCAAACTATTTTGCTCTTTGTTTAAGACATTTAAAATCTCAATTCCAAGAGGAATATTCAATGAATATTAGTATGTTGTTTTTAAGTTGATTTCATTTTGTACTTGAACCATGATCTTATACATTTAACTTACCGTTTTTGTTTTCGTCCACCCATTTTTATGTTTTTTGTGAGTACTCTTGTGTGCTCTTAATATTAAACTAAGAAAAATCCAATTTAGTGTAAAAAAAAAAACAAAATCACATTATAATCAATCAAACCATACCGTTTTTTGAACAAATCACAAATCTCTATTTCTTGATTTTTAATCTAGAAAATTGGTTCCGTAATATCAGTCGCCTAATGTGTTCAGACCAGCAGTTGATAAAACAATACTATGTTTTGATCGAATTTTAAAGCATTTTATGACTGTGCATGATTCACAACAATAAAAAAAAAACTATTGCGTTTTTTTTTTGTTGATGTAAAATAACAAAATGTAGTCAGTGTTGATAAGAAAGTGATTACTAAGCATCCGCTCATTTGTGAATGGCGCACTGCGCACTGGTCAGCCTTTAGCAAATTGTACTGTTAATCCGCATGAGCGGACGTTTGAGGATTTGCTTTGCAACGAAACCACATTTTTTTTTTTTTTTTTTTTGGCTTTTCCACAAACAATACAAATAGGAAACTGAGGTTGAATAAATTGCAAATGCGTAAATTCATTATTCGATTCGCACCAAATTTTTATTATATAGTGTTTTAACCGCAATAAAAAGTCAAAAAAAAAAAATATATTTTACACTGAATTTGACAGTTTTGGTTTGATTTAATCCGTGTCTAATGGCATCAATCGTGGTGTAAACGGATAGAAAAATATACAATTCAAACGGAAGTCACATTTAGATGTTCATGCGGTAAATTCACAAAATGCGGTCGAACATGCAAAATTTTATTTGACAATTACGGAGAAAAATGTGTTGTTATCATCATTATTGCTGTTTTACAGACGTTACACTGGGCTGTCATTAGCCAGCTGAATAATATTGTCGAAATAACGTTAGTCGCTGACACGATGTTGTATATAAACGAAAAAGAAAAAAGAATCAATACATAGGCGTGTCACTTTCGTGTATATGACGAAGGAAGAAGCACATACCAATGATCGTTAGTTCGAACTAATTGATGCGCGTCGATTACTTCGATCATGTGTATGAATCGTTTCATACTATATACGCTCACCACTTAATTCGTTGGCTTCTTCCTTCGTGTGTCGCTTATGTATTGATTCTTCTTTCTTCTTTGTTTATATACAACATAATATCAGCAGCTATTTCGACAATATCATTTAGCTGGCTAATAACAGCTTAGTGTAACGTCTGCTGTTTTATTATTAAATTTTGGATTTTTCCTGTTTTTTTTTTTGTCACTAGGAAGCACATATTATTGAGAATTTAATTTAAAAAAAGTGAACGCAATATCCTCTGTGTGCATGATTATTTTATTTTGATATCATTCACAATTAAAATGAACATTAACAAATCGGATATTTTACATTGTGCGAGTTGAGAAGAAATATTTGATAATTTTTATCAAATTTTAAATTGTGGGATTTTTTTTCTAGAATTGCACATTTATCATTTATACCAATATTTCGATCCATTAAAATACATTCACAAAAAATCTCTGATCTGTGCTATGAATAGCGTCGAAGAAATTGTATAGCAATGAAAAATAAATTTTTTGTCAATTGAATTATTAAAATCACTGAATAATAGATAATTTAATTTTACTTCAATGGATTTCAACATTGGAAATATCATAAGATTTGTAAATTACAATGAGTCTAAACAAGTGAAATCTCCCTTTCTTCAAGAAAGGAAGTTTCTTGTGATTATCAATAAAATCAGCGATACTGCCGATTTGTATGAATTGAAAATCTTGTAGAGTTTACGTTTCCTTTCGCATTTCCTATTGATATTTTTGAAGAAAAGAAAGAAACTTTTTCTCCCTTACATTTTTCCAATCAACACTTAAACTTTACATAGATTTTCTTGTTTGTATTTCTTGTTGAATTCACGATGGTCGAAAAAAATACTAAAAGTTCTTTCTTTTCTTTTAAATATCTTTTTTTTTTTTTAAACTATCAAAATCAATGCATAAACTACAAAACACTTAATGTTAAAAAAATTCTTTGTTTCACATTCTAGAATTTTAATTGGAAAAAAAAAAATTGAAAAAATTAGGTGAAAAAGTATTGAATATTCGTTCAGTTTTCTCGTTGATTTTATTCCTTTTTAGTCGATGTTGGTGTAACGACCATAATATTTGGGACCGATTTTTCAGCTGGTGCCACCGTATTTCCCTGAGCACGCAAACTCTTGCGTTTACGTGATTTTCGAATACGCAGAGTGCATCCAAGTCGAAGTGTAAAGTAATAAATGACTTCAATAATACTCAACACTGATACACCCATAAATAGACCAAGCAAACCTCCACAGTTGGCCATAAAGTCAGTTAAACCATATAATTCAGAACGTTTTGATGTGATAAATTGATGTTCTTTGAAAAAGATAGACAAACGTGCCGGTTGCATTCTGAAAATATCAATTTACATTGAAATTTTGTCAAAAATCGCAATTTACATTGAAATTTTGTCAAAAATTGCAATTTACATTGAAATTTTGTCAAAAATTGCAATTTATCTTAGAATTTATCAAACTGTCTGACAAATTCAGACGTTCAATTTAAATGTTAAAAAGAAAAACTGCTAAAATTTACCCAGGAAATTCATCCAATGGATTTCTAAATGCATTGAATAAGCTTTCCCAATCAAATTTGGCCTGAGAAATTTCTGCATCATATGTAATTGATGTACAGGCTGGCAAGCAATTACAACCTTTTGGATTTGATGGATCACCGGACAATCCTTCAATAAAGTCACTTTTTATTAATTCATCTTCGGCATCATTGTAGCATGTAATTTTATCAGATGCACAGATCGGAGTACTTCTAAGTCCTTTATATACAAAAAAAAATCAATTCCATTAAGTAGAAATGCTAAAGTATACTTGAATGAAATATCAAAAATGATTAAAATTAAAAATATTATTCATTACTTGGCATTGAGAATTTAACGCATCCACATGCATCTCTTGTAAAATTAGCAAGACATTCCAATTCACAATTGCGTTGTGTATAGAATTTAAAGAAACCTAATACTCGTTCACCATCAAAATAGCATTGCCGTTGATTTGGATGATAATGTTTTAAATTGTCCGATGTGGTGATCATTTGTGGTTTAACTGAAACCAATACTTCTTGCAGCAATGGGACACGGAAATAATGTTTTGACACTTGTGGAATTTCGCCTGGATTATGCAAAAGAATTTTAAATCCTTGAACTGGTCCACGGCATATATATTCCAAATCTTGTTTGAATAAACGAAGCAAAGCGAATAATCCGGATCTTGCACCGGATGCAAACACACGGAATGGATATATTTCCGAATAACCATGTTCGGTATCTGTGTAACCATCTTCCAAATTCCATCGATTTGTTGCATTTGGAAAATCTTTCACAATCATCATCTCGGGTGCCATTCTGTTATGTTGAAAATGAAAAAAAAAAAAAAAAAAAAAATATTCAATTTTTGAAATAATGATCGAAAATGATGTAATATTGGGCTAGGTTTTATGCCTGAAAACCGCTTTTTTTCCCTTTATTACCAACGAACAAACCAAAATCTTACCGTTCAGTATAAATGTTGTCAGAGTTGAGAGAGTTAAATGTGTAGCAAATACCTTCTTCTGTCATAATAGGTAAAAATGTATCCGTGCAAAAACCATCCTTATTACGCCATTTACAATAGAACATTGTATCATTAAAACCAGGCGCAATTTCCGTTAATGTATTATAAATTTCATTTGTTGTAATATTTTCGCCCAATTGAAAATTTTCCATCAAATGAGCATCACAAAGATGCATCATCGCCTTCAATCGAGTTAATCTAAACAAAATTTAATGTAAATGTAAATTGAAACTGAAAAAATCATTCTTTCGACAAAAAAAAAAAAAAAAAAAAAATTTGATATAATTTACTCATCATCTTCCAGTTCGTATGATTCATTAAAATAAAACTTATGAAATGCTCTGGTAAAGTTGAAATCTCTCATATAGGTTTTTGTCTCTGGACACACAGTAACTGCTGGGAATGGTATGGCCCAAACGGGTGTGGTTTTTTCTGCAAAACTTACAATTACTGGTGTATCTCTCCATTTTAACCAAACATTATGTATTAATAATCCACAAAGAAGTAATGAAAAACCAAATGCAATTATCCACCAACATCTAATCGAAGGAATAATGTTGAGATTAATGATGTAATTTTTCTATTTTTTTTTTTTTTTTTTGAAATTTTTCCTTTGTTAAAGCTACCTTTCCGACCAATGGCGTCTTCGCTCAGAAAAGTATCGTACACCGTGAACGGTACTGTTAGTGAAAAATTCACTAAGCACAGCCCATGTAGCCTGAGAAAAACAAAATCCATACAAATTCCATCAAAAATCATTTCCAATCGATTTTTATTCAATTTCTTTGATCATACTTGAAGACGATTTCCATATTTGATTTTTTTACGAAAATCTACTTCAGGCTCTTCACTAACTGCAATTGATTCGGCATCCACATTGTCTGTTGGCACAGCCAACTCATTTTTATTCCTGAAATTTATGAATTTGTATTTTTTTTTTTTTTTTTTTTTTTTTTTTTTTTTTTTGATCGCATTTTCAATTTTCATGAAACAAATTCCATCGGAATATTTGAAATTTTCAAATGAAATATGTTTTTCTCGGAATAATTTTGAATTTAAGTAGTTTTTTTGCCGTTATGTTTATCGAATAATTATGATCGAATATTTTTTTTTTTTCGATTTTTTCTTATATTTTTAATAAAAAAGAATGTTTTTTTTTTTTCATTTTTATCATTTCACTAAACTTACCAACTTTGTTTTCGAAAACTCATTTTTATAAAATTTATCTGTTCATTTGAATTTAATACACAGTAACACTAGTCATTTATTCGCAGTAACATTCACTGTAACACTAATCAAACATATGTATGAAACGGAAAACGAAAATTCAAAATCGGATATACGTTCACAATTTTGCTCATTTGAAATGAGCACCGGTTAACGGTTGACAAAAGAATGCCACATTCTTATCGAATGTCAAAGCATTTTATAGGAATGATAATAATTTTAACTTGATTAAAAATAGCAATGTGCAATGATGGGCTATAATAACATGATTATTACAAACAGAGTCGTAGTGTGAACAAATAATTGTATTGCTGTGCAATCAGCAAAATAGATGGAGTAAAAATCGATCAAAAACTATTGTGTGTGTGTGTGACACTATACGATGTTATGCATATTTTTTGGGTTTGAAGTTGCGAGCAAGTACGGTACTGGTTATAACGGTTAAATCCCAAAAGTATGCAAAAAGCAATGGTTGCAAATGAAAAAAGACACATTTTACACGCACGAACTACCAGTGACACATATTCACATTCCAAGTATACGCGGTCACATGAAACATACATATGTTGATTCATACACCATTTCGAATTATAAAAATGGTCAGGGGTTTGCAACCGGTATATTTACATGAGAGCAATAATAATGAGCTTAGATTAGTTTTCATTTGAAAGTGAATAGAATATTTTGTTTTTTTTCCGAAGAATTTTCCAATTTTTTCCGATTTTCATTTTAACTTTCTTCCCATAACATTCCCCTGGCTTCGACTGTCCAATCAATAGAAAAGGGCCAAATAAATTTGTCTCAAATGTATATGTAGACATAAAAATCGTCTAGTAATAAAATAAGTCAGTTGAATTTGCAAAAGCATTTACATAAATATATCGAAAAAGCCGCTGAACAAACTCTATATTCGCATTATAAAAGGAATAAATTTGTCTGTTGTTTTCATTTTAATTTAATGAAAATTAGCACTGGAATTGTTTCAGCACAAAGCTAAGAATATGACATCATATTTTGGCATGCAGAGGCCCTGCGGGGTGTGATACACAATGTAAATTAATAAGATAGTTTACATTTGTATAATGTATAATATGATGCGGTACGGTATAGCTTTCTCCAAAATGAAATTCCTATTCGAATTGCGTTGCACAATAATTATTTATATTATATTTAAACTATTAAAGATAGATAAACTGTTAGCCAGACATAAATATGTAAACACGCATTTTCACAACAATTTCTATTCTCGATTTCATTCAACTCATGACTTTATGTGCCACACCTGATTCAAACAATGTGGAAAAAAAACAAAAGTTTTTTTTCTCTGAAAACTCCCAAGATGCACATTACATGGTGATGGTATTTTGATTCTCACACAAAATTTGTTTATCAAACATTATTTAGACCAAGGATAAACCCTCTGAAAACTCCAAAAATGTTAAAGTATCATTATTAATGAGGTAATGTTGTTACTATTAATTTAATACCATCGACATTTAATTGATATTATTACATTTGCTCACTCACGGAAAATCGATTCAATTTTTCGCTTTGTAAAACAAAAGATTCGTTGTTTAATTAAAAAAAAAAAAGTAAAATGTTAACAAATAAAAATTTATAACATTTCACGAAATAAAAACTATGAAAATATTCCAAAATGGAAAGATGAAAGAAAATCAATTCGAAATGATTGAAGTTTCAACAGACATGTCAATTGCCTTTGATAGGCAGTCAATGAAAAGAAGAAATTTACTCAATCATTCATAATGCTGAATATGACTTAAATAGTCCATTTTTTCAAATCTGCATTTTGCTGATAGTTTTGCTTCATTTTCTTTTTAAGTACTTTTGTTGAATAGTTGCCTGATCATCTGAATGAAAATAGAATCAAATCTTCAATGAAATAAAAGTCAATTGTATGCATTCAAAGGTATTCAATGCAAATTCCCAACTTAAATAATAATGAAAAAAAAAAAAAAAAAAATAAAAAATGGCGACAATTTACAAACTAAGATCTCCTTTTTTCTCTTAATGCAAGAATCTCGCAGACACAGCATAATGGTCTGCACATGAATAATCCAAACTAATGATTATTCCGTTTGTATGTTTAATTTGAAATGGAAATGTGAATGTTTGTTACTGTTTTCGAAACAAGTAGTTGACAATTGTACTTATTTTAAATGAATACGAGCTTAATCTGGATGCAGCAGAGAAAAACAAAGCTTCCATGTGACAGATTTTTGTCTTTGACACTCAAACTTTTTTTTTCCTCTTGTGAAATTCAACATTTTTATTTGGGCTGCAAAAATGTAAGTTGTCGTATATAATGCGCGCAGCGGACAAGCACTTTGCACAGTGGCTGATGACCTGAAAAGTACCTCTTCGTTTGTATTTCCTCGATTTTACTTTTTTCGCTGTAATACAACGGTTGTATGGTTCTGGTTAAAAAAAAAAAAAGAAGACTTTTGGTTGAAGAGCGTGGATTTTGGTTTACTAAAAAAAAAAAATTCAACTCATATTCACCAAACAGACGATTTCATGCATGGATTTTTTTTAGAGGAATGAACGAGAGGGAATTGGAGAGGGAAAAAGGAATGAGAGGAGGAGAATAAGAGCGAGAATGTGGAAAAAGAGTTAGACAGAGAACGAGAAAATAAAAAAGAAAGAAGGAGAGACAAAGAAAAAGATAGAAAGGGACAGAGAATGAGAGATTGAGAAAGAGGAGCGAACGAAAAAGGAAGAAGATCGAGAAAGAAAGCGAGACCAAAACTGTAAAAAAAACAACTTTTCGTATATTACAAATATGAGATTCATGTATTTTCAAGTTTCATTCAGTTGTTTGCGGTGCTTCTTTCATATTTTCCAGCAGTAATTTGAGTAAGTAGATGTTGTTTCATTTTTTTTTTCCTCTCTGTTTCTGCGGTGGGAACAAGTGAATGACATAAACATAAAAGCTCGGAGGAAAATGTAAGATTAAAATTATGGTTTTCTTTTTTTTCTCATGTTGAAGTCAGTAAGCTTGATAATGATAACTGTGTTTGATGTTCCTGCTTCTTTTTCTATTTTCGTGCCATTCTATGATTTCAACTTTTCAAGAAAAAAAAAAGAAAAACAAAACTACAAAATTGGATGATGTTTAATATGCATGGTAGTTAAAATTTGGTCGTACTAATTGTATGAAAAGATTCGCGGTAGCGATGATTGTAAAGAATGTTCGAAGAGTCTTGAAAATGAAACATTCAATTGTTTACTTTCACCATCGTCTCGTTCTACACGAAAGAGAAAGAGTTATGTTTTTTTTTTATTTCGTTTTTGTTTTTTGTTTTTTCATTTGCTAAATCAAAGTACAAATAGCGTGAAAATATGGGGAATAAAGACGGTTTTTTGTGTCATTATTTAATGCGTCCGCCATAGAAGCATTGGTAAATGAGCAGAAATCGAGTGGTGCACTTGCAAGATTAATCTATGCATCTATTGCACGATTTCAATACAACGTATGGATTTTTTTTTCCACCCGTTTAATTGTTGTTGATGATGACGGTGAAATACTTGGTTGGTCGTGCAGTGAAAGGAATTTTTGCATTTTATGCGAAGAATGAGTGTGAAAAGTGTGAATGTAATGAGAGTTAAAATGGGTTTTTCCATTTGAATTTGTGCACATTTAACGTTGTGAGACAAACAAAAGATCATTTGGTTTGCACCTTAAAATTGCTCGAAATCTCTAATTAAAATCAATGAGTCTGCCAATTGGGTGGTAAATTATTGCACTTCACTGATTTTGGCTTTGTCTATGCATTGATTGCATACACACATACACACACACACACACACACAAACACGAAAACTACAGCGGCATTGCTCAAGTGTAAATCGTTTCGAAAGCGAATTAGAGCAATTTTTCAACGCGCGAACATTGAACTCGTTTATTCTATTGTGGGAAGAGACAGTGGAAGATGAAGAAAAAAAAAGAGAGAGAAGGAGAAATAGAGCAAAGAGGGAAAATAGAGAGAGGGGGATTAAAAGAGGAAGAGTGAGAGAGGAAAAGAAAAAAGAGAGAGAGAGAGAGAAATGGAGCAAAGAAGGAAAATAGACAGAGGGAGATTGAGAGATGAAGAGTGAGAGAGGGAGAGAGAGAGGGAGAGAGAGAGAGAGAGAAGAGAGATAGAGAGAAAGAGAGAGAGAGAGAGAGAGAGAGAGAGAGAGAGAAAGAAAAGAAAGAAAGAAAGAAAGAGAATCAGTTCTTAACAATGAAACGTCGTGAAATAAAACAAAAACTGGGTCTCTCACACGTTTCATTGCCTTTTTAAAAATAGATTTATGATAATGACTTTGAGGAGAGCAAATGTTAATGGTATCAAGATTGGATTGATTTCCTCTTTAATTTCATATGCCTCATTCATTGTCTACATATATATACCGAACTTTAGCCAAATGAGATAAATTTTATTGTATGACACTTCACGATGAATACGAGAGTTGGGCCCACGTTACCACAACCAAAAAGGTTAATAAGTTTGAACCCCGTTGGCAATACAGCACCGAATACCTTATCAATTATTTCCGACTAAAGACGCTCTCTCTCTCTCTCCATCCATGTCTTACTATTTCTCTCTTCCTCCTCTCTTTCTCTCACTCTTACCTTCTTTTTCACTCTCCCTTTTCCATGGTATTTCTCGCATAAAACAGAAGTGTTTTAATTTCCATTTAGATTTTAATTGTGAGTAATTTCGAAGCTCATTGAAACTAATGTTTGGATATCATTACATCATGAATTGTATTGGCTGCTGGCCAAATTCGCGTTCGAATTTATTCTGAAAGAACCTTGTCTTTTGGTGTTATTGACCATGAGCAGCTGTGGAACTCATTCTTTCTTTATTTTTTCTTCAGCGTTTCGTCGTATTTATTTATGCGCACATACCGACAATACACAAATAAAAGTCCTACAGCGAGTAATCGTGCTCGGACCGTCATAATCTTCAAAATGAAATCAATGATATTTTTTTTGTAATTTGAATACAAGAAAGAATTGTTTCACGATTCTACATTGAACGCGTCGTATTCTGCGTATCCTCCAATCAATTGGTGATTTACAATTCACAATTTATTCAATACCAAGAAAAGAAAAAATGAAATTGAAAGCAAATGATATTTGCTTTTTATTAGCAACAATAACACGAATCAAAATCCAATTCTTTTCCACTATTTCTTATATTGAACTCCAATGATAACATTGCAAAAAAAAAAAAAAAAAAAAAAGAAAAACAGAGAAAGATAGAGAGAGAGAGAGAGAGAGAGAGAGAGAGAGAGAGAGAGAGAGAGAGAGAGAGAGAGAGAGAGAGAGAGAGAGAGAGAGAGAGAGAGAGAGAGAGAGAGAGAGAGAGAGAGAGAGAGAGAGAGAGAGAGAGAGAGAGAGAGAGAGAGAGAGAGAGAGAGAGAGAGAGAGAGAGAGAGAGAGAGAGAGAGAGAGAGAGAGAGAGAGAGAGAGAGAGAGAGAGAGAGAGAGAGAGAGAGAGAGAGAGAGAGAGAGAGAGAGAGAGAGAGAGAGAGAGAGAGAGAGAGAGAGAGAGAGAGAGAGAGAGAGAGAGAGAGAGAGAGAGAGAGAGAGAGAGAGAGAGAGAGAAAAAAAAAAAAAAAAAAAAATCGCTGATTGAAATATTGATACACGGCCTAGAAACTTCGATTAACCTTTTTGCTATTGCAATGCAATTTTGACATTTCAACAACGGAAAATTATGATTCAACGTGGTCTATTCAATATTTTATATAATAATTTCAAAATAAAATCGAATAAAATGTAAAATAAAAAAATGACAAAGAACAAGAACATTCACTTCGAATCGCTTCGAATATATTTGATGAAACTTTGATATTTCGAATAACTTGAAGAATTTCTTCAATTTAAATTCATACTTTACCTTTTACTTTTCATTGGAACCATTTTTCCAAGAAAAAAATCACTGCAAAATCAATAAAAATCGTGATTTTATGAAAAAAAAAAAAAATCATTTTATTGTCGTTTCACATCGTAAAATATAAAATTCAAGATTGTTGAGCCCATACATTTTTCGAATGTTGTGTTAAATACAATAAATCATTTAAAATCGCCTAATTTCAATTGCATCAAATTTAATTTGACCATTTGTTGTTTTCATTTTTAAAAAATAAGATTCATCAACATAAATTGTAAGTTTTTGCTTGCACAATGTCTTTCGTTGTCTATTTAATTCGGCCAAATCAAGATAATCATTTCCAACAACACAGCGTGCAATAAGTTTTTTAAGTTTTTTCGAATGCAAAGCAAATAACAAAATTTCATCGTCCGATATATTATGTTGTAACGTAATTTCTTCAAGATGCAATAAAGTTTCTGCAATATTTATTATTGTATTTTCATAATAATCATCGCATGGATTTTTCAATAATTCTAAATATAAAATTTTTAAATTAACAAATGGTGACCAATCAAGATATTCTTCAATATTACAACGTATTCGAAGATTTAATGTATTTAATACATGTAATGAAGCAATTTTATCAATATTTATTTGACCAAAATATTCAATTGAATAATATCGTAAATGTAATCGTTTATAAATGCCTAATTCATGAAGTACATTTAATTCATTTGATATTTCACGTATAAATAAATCATCAAATGTAATAAAGGATTTTTCGAATAAATTTTCTAGATTTTTTATTGACAATGGTAAAAAACTTCGAACATTTGGATTTATTAGAAAAAATTCAATTAAATCTTCTGTTTTATAATTATAAACGCAAAATTCAAAATGTTCCAATTTTTCATATTTTTGTTTTAATACATATTTGTAATTACATGAATTGGTAATTCTTGCATCTCGAAAACTTAATCGTTTCAAATGATGGCAATGTTTTAAAAAAAATTTATAAAAATTTTTATCAAAATTACAACTAGACATTTCTATGATTTCAAGTTTGTTTAAAATATTTTTATTAAAATGCATTGTTAAACGATTAAAATCAATAAGATTAAAATGAATTTCATTTAACCATTCATTATTGATCATACAATGGAAAAATTTAAATTTTAAATCGGTTTCAATTAACACTTTTCGTTGAACTAAAATTAAATCATTTATTATTAAATTATATTCAGTCTCAAATGCATCAAATGATGGTAAAAAATATAATAAAATCGATGATGATAATCTATTGAGAAAGTATAAATGAACCATTTGTTGTAAATGTTTACATGTTTGTGATAATGCATACAAATCTGTTAACAACAAACAATTGAATATTCCTTCAAAGCAATCAAAATTCATTTTTATAATTTCAGCTTTGTGATTTGTTGAAAGATTTGTATCGTCATCATATTCGGTACATGCATCGGTTATTTGTGTTGCAGACAAATTGATTTGATCAATGGCAGTATTTCTTCTTTGCTTGAGCAAACCAAAACGCATCCATAATTTTTCGATGAAATCCATAATGGTTAAAGTGATGAATTCTGAAGTGATAAAAATGAAGTAAAAAAAAAAAGAAAAAAAAAAAACAAAAATCAAAACTGAATTCAATTAAAAGGAAAAAAAAAGAACAAATTAATATGAACTTCATATTATAAACAAAATGCACTTGTTGCTATACACCAACCACCCAATGTCACTTTTATTTTATCTTCTTATCGCATTGTTATGCTATTCTCTCAATGAATTCGTAACGCAATGTGCGTGCGTCCAAGCTTGTTAAAAATCAATATTTCGAATCATAAAAAACAATATATAAACAGTATTCATTCAATTTCATCACACATTGTTGGAAAAAAAAACCAATTTATTATTTTTTTAACTAAATTCAAGTCAAGAATAGCGTTATTGAGCGAGTCATTTTAATGAAGAGTAATATCAATTGTTTTAAAAAGTTATACACTTACTGTTAAAGGAATATTGAAACAAAAACATTCAATAAATTATTATAATTCTCTATTGGTTCACTATGGACAATTTATCTCTAAAAAAATAATTCACAAAATTATTGATTTTGTAAAATTGAGCAAAAACTTCGCTGCTGAGGTAAATTGGTACGATCTCCATTGATTTAGGAATTAAAATTTCAGTTGGAAAAATGTTTAATTTAAACAAAATATGATGTACTTTTTTGCAGGCGTGTACCACGTTTTGTTTTTGGTTGAATTGATGCTTGGATTTACTATTAGAAGAAATATTGCAAAATATATTGTGAAATCGGTACAGCGCATGCGTACTATGGAAGAGGAATTCCAATGAATGGAAAAACCTTTGTTTACCATACTCGTTACCACTTATATTGGATGTTTTTTTTCTGTCGAATTCACTGGGTTTCTTTGAGATTAAACAAGCAACAATGTTTGTGGTGGACAGTTGAAGCATTTGATTATTATTATTTATTGAATTGACGGAATCAAATTGTTAAAAATGACCGATTTTAATATTTTTGAAATGAAGCGGTGTTCCTAGCTGTATAATAATCTGTATTCATATATTTTTCGTGTTTTGATATGAATCAGTTATAATCGGAAATTGCATCGATGCAATATTCTTTTTTTTATTCATTGCTTTCATTCATTTTTGTTCCTTTTTCAATCTCTCTCTCTCTTTCTCCCTCTCCCTCTCTTTTTCTCTCTCTCTCTCTCCCTCTCTCTTTCTCTCTCTTTCTCTCTGATGGCCTCTTAATCTTTATATAAATTTACATATCTATTTCTGAAATTCGTTCTGCTTGTTTTTCTCCCGTAAATTATGCTTTGTTTTGCAAAAATTCTTTACGCCGCATGTGTTTTGTTTATTCATTGAATTTTTGTTGATTTGAACATTGTGTAACATTATTGTCATTGAATTAAGAAGCTGTGATTGTTATGCATGAACGAAGATTTTATGCTTAATTTTTATGGTAAAACAGATGGAAAAAAACAAAAACGAAAATAAAAAACCAGCAAATTTAGTAGAATAAAGTGAAACTACAAGCATAGCCAAGCATATTTATTGCATTGAAAGGGAATGCAATGGGCATAACAACAACAGCAAGAAAAATGCAAAACAATCGAATACGATGTGCCAGTCGTTCTTATGCCAAGAGAGCGAAAACGAGAGAGGGAACGAGAGCTGGAACGAGAGCGGGAACGAGAGCGGGAGAGAGACAGATCGAAAGTGAGACGTCGTGCAAATATATAAACGAAACTATGTGCACAGCGATTGCATATTCACGATTTTTGATCGTATTGCCATTTTAATTTATCGTTTCGCCTTTTTGTAACACTCATGCAGAATATAACAAAATAACACTAAACCTAGGCGCACATTATAAATGTAATGATGAGATACGTGTTGGAAACACCCTTTTGATCTGTGCATTACAAATTGTAAGTAGCAATCGACAAACTATGCAACAAAAATTCAGATATTCTTTGGAATATTACACATGGATTTTTTTTCGATGATTTTTTTTCGATGATTTTTTTTTTCAATTTAAGACTTGAGCAAAGAAAGTCGATTATGCAAAAAGGTCGATTGCAGAGAATTTTTCGAGAACAAATCAAGACTTTTAGGTTGTTTTTTTAAATAAATTGTTGAAATTTTTTTTATCGTTTTTCTCAAAAAAATTCAGGATGTTTGATTTTCTCACAAACAGTAAAAACCATTCAGTTTGTAATATGGAAAAAATTGAATCGAATCTAATCAATATTGAAAATTGTAATTTAATTTAAACGAATTTAAACCTAGGGGGAAATGACTCGCAGCGAATCCCAATTTATTTGCAAAAATATGATCAAAAATTTAAAGATTCGCGTATTATACTTGAAAATGAATAAAAGATTCGCAAGGATTCGCATTTGATTATGTGTTAAAAAGATGCGCATAGATACGCTCGCAATTGCAAATCTCTTCGTCAACTTCACATCTAAATGAAGATGCGTAAGACTCGTAAGATTCGTGAAAATGCTTCGATTTCTCTAAAATTTTGAAAAGATTTGCAAGAGTCATTTCCCCTAGATTTAAACTAAAAGATTTTTGGTTTTTGATTTTGATGCATTCTGGGTTTTTTTTTTTATTTTCGCCTAGTTCAATATTTAACCAGCAAACAATGTGAAAAGGTGTTAATATAACAATGAGCATAATAAATAAATAATTTATGGAAAATGCAAACAATAAAATCGTATCCAAATAACAATCGACCATATCGAATTGCCGAATTGTGGATAAAGTTTTGGTCATTTATTGAAAATAGCAACATTACCGCAATGGATTTTATGTTATGAACTTTTCTCCCTCTAAATCTCTCCCTCTCCCACTCAGTGCAATGAGAAAATTCTTCGAATTGTGTGCATGTTGTTTTTCATTGAATGGCAAGTGGTTTTGTTCATTACGACTGCTGGTTATCCGATTAAAGCATTCAAACTCAGTAAATAAATGTGAAAATAAAGCGCTCTTTGCTCCAAAACAGTTATTTGTTGGTGTATTTATTTTTTTTCATTTATTTTCATTGAAATTTATGGCGATAACCTCTGAAATTTAATGCTATCACCGTAATTCATTTTCATTTTGTAATTCCTCGAGCACATTGGTTTCATTCCGTGCATAAATAAACTATTTTCTTATTTGCTTTATTACTGAACAATTCAGAGCCGAAAGGTAGATGGTGATGAGAGTAATGAAAACTTGGCAATGCTATATAAATAAAGAATTATCAGTAGCAAAATACAGGTGCATTTGATGCTAGTTTAGTTCTTAAAATGTAGTTTTGGTTTAAGCTTGAGTAATAAACAATTTCAATTCCTGAAATTTTAAGATAATATTCAACTCTTGTTTGGCTCTTGTATGCATAAATTTATTCGAAAAATGAACAAACACATGCAAATCGATCTAGGAATCGATAGATTTTGATGTACAATAAATGAAAATCACACATTACTCTATTGTAATGAGCTTTGAACTCAACAAAATATGCAATGAAATTCAAAGGTTGAAATCTCAAATTATCTTCCTGAAAATTATTTTTTAATCCATGAAATCGACTGAATAATATAAAGTATTCTTTTTAATATAAAGACGAATTGTTTTGTGTTGCAAATAAAATTATGTTATTCACATCTGTTTTCATAAACGTAGTCAAGAATTCCGATATATAGTAAGTTTAACTTGATAAGTAATAAATTTAAAAAATTCTTCTTTATCTTTTTGTAATATTTCGTTTATTTATTCAAGACACAATTCAAAGCACATGTTTTTTTTTTTTGTCTTTATGAAATTCACAATAAGAAAATTATTTTTACATTTATGTGTGAGACATATAGAGACTTATATTTTGCAAAACTATCAATTTATTTAAAATATACTTCATTTTTTGAACTTCAATGCCACCTTGTTGCTCGATTTATAACAATTCATCAGTAAAGAGATCAAAGGAACTACTAAAGCAATTGGCGACTTGGTTTATAACGCGAGCGGCGATATTTTAGGCATTCTATTTGGCGTCGCATTGGTTAAGACATTAGTGGCTTTCGTTTATACAGCATTTGTCATCGATATGGTTATATTGGTTATGAATATTTTTTTGTGGATTGTATTTTGTCTGTTACGCCGTTGAGATTGAACAATTCTAAAAATACCACGTATGATACCACAACTTATCAAGAAAGACCAAAATTTATGAAAACTCTTTGTTCAATACAATGCAAATGTTTTAAGCATATACATGTTTCAGAACTGTATTGAGAAAAGTACAACACGTACACACCAATGAAGCTTCATTGGTGTGCGTTGCAAATAGACAAAGCAGCTCATCACTATTTTAGTATTTTAAGTAGTTTTTTGTTTGTAAGAATAAAGAGTCTGTCAGCGACAATAAACCAATAAAGTTGATACAATTTAATCAAGCGACTATTTTATTTTTCCATACTGTATACCAAACACTCTTATTATTCAATTTAAGTGCAACAAGACTTCTGTCTGCTTCATGTCGGAAGCATATATTTTATTTATATTTCATTTTTTAAAAGTTTGTTTAAAAAAAAAAAAAATCATAAAACCGCTCTATATGAAAATTTATTTTCATGAAATTATATTGTATTTTTTTTAATAAAATTTAGAATGGCGATTTTGTTATTTTATATTTTTTTGTCTCAACACATTCATTCATTAAATGTTAAAATAAAATAAATAAACAATATTTGATCACATAACAAATGAAAAAATTTAATTTTCCTTTTGTCAACTATTAGTAGGTTATTTGGTAAAAGCTGATAGAATATTTCCCATTATTCACCAAAAATGTTAATTCACCAAATGTTTTCAATAGTAAATAGTTCGATATTTTTGCTAAGTGAATAGAGAAAAAAAGCAATTCAATAGTTTATTTCAATTTCACAACTATTAAACAATAAAAAATACTTTTCACTTAAAAAATTTGAATGGGATGTCTTTGTATTTCACAAAAGATTTTTTCTATAAGATTTTTTTTTATTCTATATAATAGTACCAATCTTCCAAAATCAATATTGGACAGAAACAAAATGCTAACGTATGAAGCGAAATGAAATTTGGATTAACAAAATGATCAAATTTTCGCGACCCAAATTTCAACACTTTGCCATTTGTTATTTTGCAATGAATTACTCAGTTTTCACAATATATTAATAAATACAGTCAAAATAAATAATTTACATTTTAAATAAAAAACATTCATGTATAACGTGGAGAACATGTGAAATTGTTAAAATATGTTGAATTCATTTGTTATTTTCTTAGAGCAAGAAAACTACGTTGTTTCCCTTCACTTTTCTTTATAATTGGAATTACATAAATAACTAGTATTCATGAGTATCAGAAAAACAAAATTATTTAAATAGCTTTGCCTTTTTATCTTTCTCTTTCAAATGGATTTTCCCATTTTTGAAAATATATATAAACCGAAGTAACACTCGTCTCATCAGTAAAGTCTGTGAAGAGCAAAATGTTGCATCGAAATATTTTCGCATTTATTATTCTGGGCATCGTATCGGTTCAGGTAATTTTTCCAAAATTCAAATGTTAAAATGGTGAAAAGATCGATTGAATTTTAAGTATTTATTTTTATTCATGCTTTTATTTTTACTTCATCTTAACAGTTGCTTGTCATCGCAGGAAAACCACCACCCCCCAATAGTAAGATATCATAGAATGAATAAATATTATAATTATGTATAAAATAATTAAATTCATTTTTTTTTCAATATAAATAGAACCGACGGATGCAGTAAAATCTTGTGGCTGTTTTTCCTTTTTAAAAATTAAAAGAAATACAAAACCCGTAAATGAATGGTGTGAAGAGAATCCAGATGTTGTTGGAAGTTGCTCTTGTGCACCACTCAAACGTGGGGCTAAAGCTATACGTAGTGGTACTTCCAGAGCTGCAAGCGCTTTAACGAAAAAAATCAAAGGAGTAGCTAAAGTAGTTGGCATGGTAGTTGTAGCTGTTGGTGGAGGTATTTTAGGCATAGCAACTTTTATTGGTAAAGCTATCCTAATTGTGATTGGAGTCCCTCTAGACTACGTTATATTACTTCTGAATGTCGCTTTAATGATATTGTCTTGTTTTACCTGCTGCTTTTGTGGAGCTGGTCTCCCTCAAATACCATTTCTCGTTTTTAAGTGTTGCAATGATGATAATTCTAGTCTTTAAAAAAATGGTTTCACCTAACAATTGTTCACATTTTTTAGAGACATTCAGAAATGTGTATTATTTATTACTCCATTTTGATGCAATAAATACATTTTAAAGATTCTGTCTTTGTTCACGTGAAAATTGTAATACTTTCAAAAAATTACACTGAAAACAATTTGTGTGTAAATTTTACCAAAAATTGCGAACATATAAGTTCGTTACTCTACAAATATCAATAATTTACGGATAAACTGTATCATATCAAAAGCTACATGTGCAGTGGATTTTCTGCGCTATCTGCCATTTTATGACATTCACAAAAACAGTTCTGAAACAGTTCACCATGTTTGCACTTCGTGAATTCCCAAATTCAAAAAAAAAAAAAAAAAAAACAAAATCCACCCATATAATGAGCGTTTGTTGAAACTAAATATGCAATCACTTCAACGTAGACGAGACATTTGATTTGATAGTCATTGTATTGTTCCTAATCATTGTGAAATTTTCAATAATTACTTTTTGTAACTAATATCTTATTCTAACTTATAACTAAAAGATGTGGTTTTACCAATGACTCATACCTTTTGCTACTATTTATTTACTGAAAATAAATGAAGTTACAGACCTTGGAAGTAATAATTTACAAAAAAAAGAAAAAATTTTTTGTGGTTTTGCGCCACGAATAGTATTCGTAGATTTTATTACTATGCGAAGGCTAGTGTGGTTTCTGTTTCTTTCATTATATTACTTCGATCTACTACTTAACTTTTTCAAATAAGGATAGTATGTCAAAATTATCAGACTCTAAAAATTTCAAATTTAGCATACGGAAAATATGTAACTTTCATAAATTGATTTTAACATATTTTTATGGTCAAAGTTGAGAAATAAAGTTAGTTTTCCGATGAAAATGCTATTTTTGAAGCATTGGAAAAATTATGAATTTGAAAGACATTTAAAAATTTATAAAATTAACATAAAAATAATAGTAAAAGTAAAAGTAAATTCATCATAAAATATGGCGTCTTGAGTCTCCAATTCCCAAGGCAATCAAGAAAGTATAAACTACAAATACGTTACCACCATTTATTCGTAGTCTACACCAGGGTGAAGGGAAATACATTGTAAATAATCACGCGAATTATTTGATAATTCTAGAAGACTTGAAAATCATTTAAGTTGTTTTCCCATAAAAAGGTATTATTGGTATTTTATCATTTATCATTTATCATTTTGGTATTGGTAGATCACAATAATAAAGTAGGTACTCATTCCATTAATTTCATTTGTTATGCAATATTTTGAAGAAAATTCCAAAGCTTGAATTGATATGGATTAATTCAATAATCTTTTATTCTTTCTTTCAAATTCGAACACCTCGTTTACGTTTTTACAATTTTGCAATAACAAAATGGATATGAATTGTTTATGAATCATACAGGCTGTATTATATCGCTATAATATCGCTAATTATGAAAAGTCATTCCCGTATTTATACTGCGCAGAGAAAATATATCTAATTTCACATTAGATTAAATAGAATTAATGAAATATTCTTTTTAAAAATTATATATCAAGTTGGACCAAAAAAATATCTTAACGATTTTAATCAATCATCATCTTCCTGATATTTTAGTTTAAAACCCAAAATTGCGTGTGTATTTAACACCAAAAAAAAATATATTTTCTTCTATATTTTACATTACGAATGACGATTTTGTAATGTTTTTTTTTGAAATTTTTCGCCCAACCATTTCATTTTGCTCGTCTACTTAAATGAAGAAAAATGTTTACGAAACCAAAAAAACAGAATTATTCGCCTAGTATTGGTACGCTAAAGTAAGTTGGCCCATACTGAAAATGAATATAAACCGAATCAAAACTATAGATATCATCTTTTTCATCAGTAAACCGTGAAGTGTTAATTATAATTTATAAACGGTAAAAAAATGTTGAATAGAAACGTTCTGGCATTTATTTTTCTTGCAATCGTATCTGTCGAGGTAAATTTTTCAATCTATATTTTGAAACCGTGAAAAGGTAAATTAAAGATTTTTTTTTTCCAATTTCCAATCGTATAGCTGGTTGTTAGTGCAAGTGGAACAAACAATAGTAAGCGATCATAAAATATTGTTAAAAAAATTTTTGTACTTCAAATGTAAATAAATTGCATATCTTAATTTTTGTTTGTTCAAATAAATTAATAAATGAATGAACAAAAATTGTAGTAACATCAAAAAAAAAATAACATTATCAATGAAAGGATACTAAATCTTTTATTTTTTTATATCAAAAAAAATAGAAACGACGGTTGCAGAAGGATCGTTCGGCTGTTTCTCTTTTCTTAGAAGAAAACAAACAAAACCAGTTAATCAGTGGTGCGAAGAAAATTCAGATGTTGTGACATTTTGTTCTTGCGCCCCATTGTCACGTGGACGCAAAGCTGTAGGCAGAACTATAAACAGAGCTGCAACTTCTACAGGCAAAGCTGTAGTAGCTACAAGCAAAGCAATCGCGAAAGCCATTGTAGGAACTGGTAAATTAGTTGGAAATGTAGTTGTTGCTGTTGGTGGGGGCATATGGGGTATATTGAAATATTTAAGCATGGGAATTGCCGTTATTATATTACTCGCTATGGATTACATTATATTATTTTTGAATCTTGCTTTGATATTAATGGCTTGTTTCACCTGTTGCTGGTGCGGAAAAGGTCCGAAAACAATACCATACTTCATATTTGATTTCCACTGTGACGATCATTAGTGCCTAAGAAATGGAATTATTTAGTGGATGTTGATCGCACACATCATAGATATTTACAATTTTGTATTATTAATTCACTAAAAATGAATAAATATTCTTCAAAGTACGTTGTAAATGTTCATGTGAAACTTGTGTTTCTTTCAAAGAATTATCTGAAAATTTTTGATGACTTTAAAACCATTCAACCTTCTTCATTTTTTTTTAGAAAACATTCGTCAGTTTGTAGTCGTCATGTGTATTGTTGATATTTTTAACAAGCAAATTCAAATACATTCCATTATTGTCGTCTGTTTCCCAAAGTTTTCAACAAGAATTTCTGAATTAAACTCGAATAGGTTTTAATTCGATGAGTTTCGTTCATTTCTTTTATTTACGGAATTGTTGTTTACGTCTTTTTATCGCGAAAGAAACCATATGTTGCCATATTCAAGGGAATTTTATTATTGCAGGCTTTTTTCCATTTTTTTTTTTTACTGAAAGAATAAAGTTAATAAAATATAAAACAAACGGGCGATATTGTTCTTTTTTTTGTACGATTTTGATATTATCCTTAATTTAATAGAGAATCTCCATTAGAGATCAGTTTAACACTGTCATTACACTCGAGCTATGGATATAGCTGATATTTGGTATACCTATGCCTATAGGCTCCATTGATAGGAGCTATTTGCACTACAATTAAAACGAAGAAGAAGAGGGAAAAGAAGAAGGAAAAGAAGAGATAAAGAAGATGTCCACAGATATGCAGTATATCGTATAGCACACTGTCACTCACATTAATACTTAGAGTGTATTTAGATGTAAATAGCTCCTATTGAATAGCAGCAGCTATATCCACAACTGGTTTAATACAATCTCTTTGTTTGAAATTTGATGGACGGTTTAAATAAATTCAATTAAAACTTATGGATGATTTAATACGTTCATTGCTATAATACACGTGAAAATGGATCATAAATGAAGGGCTGAGAATGAAAGTGACCACACTTTATACAATGTATATGCCGATTGCATTCTGTTTTGTATGAAGTTTGGACAATTTTACTCTCAACTTTTTGTTTTCACTTTCACTCACAGTCCCTCAAATAATTGTTGAATTTTATTCCAAATAATTTGATTGTTTCATTCAAATTGGGAGTTTGTGCAAAAAATAACATTTTATGCACAATACTCGACTTTATTTTTTGTTTATACTTGTACGAACTTAAATAAATTGTCTCGTATTTAAAAATTGTTGTACGTTTTTCCAAATGTTGACAAAACTATAATGTATCTCTGTAGCACAAGTAAACTTGTATGATAGAACTTTTATCCAAGAGTTGGCATCGTAAAAATGTTGAATAGCAGCGACATAAAAACAGTGACCAGCGGAACTAATACTGGCACAAATTTGTATCAACGCAAATGATGTGGATGTTCTTGTAAATATTTTTGATGAAGAAAAAAAAAATAAAAATAAAAAATTGGATCATTCAATTTTTTCTTAATTGTTTTGGTTTATTTTTCGTTTAATTAAGAAAATATGGAATAATCCGATTTTTTTATTTTTTTTTTTTTTCTCATCAAAAATATTGACAACAACATCCACATCATTTGCGTTGATACAAATTTGTGCCAGTATTGCTCCGCTGGCCACTGCAGGTAGCGCTGTTGTCTATCGTTGCCACGCTTTGGTTTTATCTTAATAATCACAAATTCTAGGTGGGAGACACGTCATAATTCGTACGAATCCATACACTTAAAATACTATTCCACGCTATTCCACTAATCCAAAAATTCCACCAACAATTTAAAATTACTAAATATCGTCATATTATATTTTCTACGATAATTAGATAATAATACACAAAGAAAATCCACACAAAGCGAACGACGAAAACCACAACAATAATATTTAAAATGCAAACGCCATTCCATGTGTCTACTTCCTAGAACAAATTAGAACATTATATGGGTGCTTCTAAATTTTAATAAATATTTTTCAAATTTTGATTTCGAGAATTATTCGGATCGCAATTTTTGCATGTGTGTCAATAAACCAAGAACAATTATTAGGATTCGATTGCTTCATCACTCATGAAACACCAGTAAGCTGTGAATTGTGAACTGTAAAAAATTTCAAAAAATTTTGTTACGAAAGGTTGTTACAGGTTAATTTTGTTATTTTCATTTTGACGTCATCTCAACCGATGATATCGTGTTACAAAAATAAACGAAATATAATGTTTAATTGTATTTGTTCAATTCCAGTGCTCTGATTTGCTTTCAAATTGTCAATTCCGTATTAAAAACATTATTAAATGGTTTTTTAAAAAAATGACGTTTGAATATTGAGAAGGTAGTGCAGAAAATTCACCATCTGACTAGCTCAAATCAAAAAAAAAAAAACAAAAAATTGTTCACATTGTACTTTTGTTTATGTAGAACCACCCACATGAATAAAGCCATATAAAGCATTTGAAATTTGGTTTTTTTACTTTCACAGACGGTTTTTCAATTAAAAATCTTGAAAATGTGCACATTTTATTTACTGTTTACAATAATACGGTCAAAAAACATTATTGAAATTTTAATTTTTTTTACTATCAAACCGAAAATTTGGAGTTTTGAAGATGGATTTAGAGTGCTTTGGATTTAAAACAAGTGACAAAAAATACATTATTCAGCGCCATTAGCATAGCCTCATACACAAAGATATGGATGAAATTTACTAACCTGCGTCATCAACTATAACAAAATCTATATATATATAAAAGTAATATTATAAAAGAACAGTCGTCATTTAGAATTTTGTGCTTTTAAAGCACTATATTACGTTTTGCTATTTGCCATATATGAGATTTATATGGCTACTTTGGTGGCGCTAGTATAAAATAATAGAAAGTATAAAGTCGATGATCGTTCTTTATTAAATGTTGTGTTTAAAGTGTTTTTTTCAAATATAAAATAACACCGGACTAACAATTATTCAAATGTCACTCTTACTGCGACATTACACGACTGACATTGATGTTCCACTGTTTTTATATTGAAATTCAAATGAACTAAATCATTTTCAAACTAAACAGTGAATGAATTAAAATACATTGACTGTTTCTCTTGCCTTAAAATAATCGAAACCTTTAAGTGATGTGACGAAGATCCAGACACTATAGAATTCTGTTCTTATTTAAAAAATTATAAAGTGATAACTAATAAGAAACTTATAATTTGAAAGAGATGTTTTGTTCAAAATATTAAATATTTTCAAATAAATTCAAAATTACGTGGAGTAAAAGAAAGGTTTTAGCGTCATTGAAATTAATTCTGGAGCATGAATACGAATAATTTTATAGACTAAGAGCCACTGAACTAAGGATATGTTATTTCTACTTTATGGATGATTATTGGTTTGAAAGTTATTTTAAAAATTCCTGTAACCGTGTAAAATAAATTTTTTTAAGTTTTTCACTTAATAAGATGAAATCTGATTAATTGAAAACTTAATAAAAACTATAGTATTTTTTAATTATGCTTTATGTTTGATTTAGTTCGAATAACATAAAAAAGTACGTAAATTCCTTATTTTCCAAATATCTGCATCGAAACATTCATAATTACTGATATCTGAATTCTTATTCTTTCATACAAAATACTATGAAATTTGAGGTTATGTTTTGTTTTGTTTTCATAGTATTTTGTATGGAACAAGTTCGCAAAGTAAATGCAATTACAATTTCTAGGACAAAAGTAATCAAAAATTTGTTCAACTAGTGCATTCATAATTGTTAGCTTTTTACTAGGGGATAGGCACAGTCCAAAGATTTATTTAGATTCAGTAATATACAAAAGATTCATGATACAAAGATTTACAGCAATTTTTTGAGACTCATTGAAATTCACTCATATTCACTATGATTTGACAGATCCGTCAGTTATGTTTATATTTAGTTAATTGCAAAATCACTGCGATTTGTTTAGATACATAGATATTTATTAGGATTCATCCATTTTTTCTCGCGTCTACCACCTAGACTTTTTATTTTCATGAAGTTTTTTTTCAAGCATAACGAGACTCGCATCTCTTTTTCTACTCATACAACTTTACAGAGAAAAAAATCAAGTTAAATAATAAAAAAAAAAAAGATGAAAAAAATTGGAACGCATCATATTTGGTGTACAAGTAGGAACGTAAGGATTTGTAGACAATTTCATATCTATTATACGCGCCATTTTTCGACCTAGACAGCTATTGTATCTTGAAGAGCGTCAACAAATCTATTAAAATTTATTTGTCAAAGTGAACACATGTTTACATACAAGTTTTTTTTGTTACGGTAAAAATGTCGACATACGAGCCAACAAAACAGCATTTGCTGGAAGCGATGCTTTTATATTTTAATCAAAAGAAAAGTGCAGCCGAATGCCATCGTTTGTTATCAGAAACCTATCCCGAGTATTCTATATCGATTAGTGTGTGAAAAATGCTTTAGGCGATTCAGAAGTGGTGATTTCGAATTTGAGTGTAAGAAAACATTTCATAGTGAATTCTCGATGACTAGATGGCGATAGTTTTTACTCTATACTGTGGTCAATTCTGCTTGACCGCGACAATGAGAAACAGAAACAGAAATATAAATTGGCAGCAATATGGAATCAAATACACTAAAACATGACTTTAATTTAATTTAATTTATATCATTAAATTTAACTCAAAACCAAATAAAATCAACACATAATAAACCAAATATAACGTAGAAAAAATGAAGCCCGTATTTATGTCGCTATTGTTTGTTAAAAAAGTAAATGCAGTGAAAGATAATTTTTTCTCGCACGAACTGCGTTTACTAAGTACAAGCACACACATACATGTCAAACTACTAACGTTATTAGCTACTAACGATGTCAGTATTAACGAATCTCTGAAAAATTTCCGATTTACTTAAATTTATAAAAATAAAAATTTATTAAGCGCGCGCAATTGAAAAAAATAATAAATTTAAATATTTTGCTATTGGGGCAATACGAAAACCACGACTGTCACGTTCGACGCCATCTAGTGTTTTTTTCAACTATAAAAGAGAAAAACAAAATTATTTGCGCAATTTCTGTAAAAAAATTCCTCTGTATTGAATATAAGCCGAATTCAAATATTGAAAATCGTCTGTTTCATCAGTAAATTTAAAATTGGAAATTGTGAATTGTAAATTGTTAAGTGAATTGTTAAAAAATGCTGAATCGAAACATTGTGGCATTTATTTTCCTTGGAATCGTATTTTGTGCGGTAATTTTTTCAAATTTAAATTTTGAAATCATGAAAAAGTCATTTAATATTTGTCTGGTTTCTATTTTATTTTTTCATTATCTTAATAGCTACTTATTAGCGCATCAAACCCACCATTTAATAGTGAGTTATCAAAAAATATTGTTGAATTTATACTTTTGTAATAGAATGTTAAATGTTTGCATCGACAAAATATTATTATTAAAACTCATTTGTTCAAAAACATCATATTTTTAAATAGAAAATCTCGATAATGTGGCATTAGTCACGTTTCTCTACTACATTGATCCCAATAAAGAATTCACGATGTCATAAATGTTTATCATTAGATACAGTGAATGTTTTTTTTTTTTTTTTTTTCAATTATCTATGTAAAATAAGAAGAGAAATGATAGCGTATGATTTTGTAATAATAATAATACACCACCAAGAATGATATCTTTAATTAATTAATTAAAATACATAAAATAGGACCTGCAGATGCTGTGAAATCTGGTGGCTGTTTTTCATTCCTCAAGTTTAAAAGGAAATCGAAACCGGTAAATGTGTGGTGTGAAGAAGATCCAGATGTCATAGCATTTTCCTCTTGTGCCCCATTATCATGTGGAGGCAAAGCAATGAAGAGAGGAATTAAAAGATCTGTTAAAATAATTGGAAATGTAGTTGTGGCAACTGGTGGAGGTATATGGAACTTTGTGAAATCTGTGGGCATAATTATAATGATTGTGGTTGCATTGGCCCTCGATCATGTTATATTAGTTTTGAATTTCGCTTTGGTGTTTTTGGCTTGTTTAACCTGCTACAGTTGTGAACACAAGCCACCACAAATACCTTATTTCATATTAAATTTCAATGATTGAAATTAATTTAATGAATAATTTGGTTGTTTGTACATCGCAAACATTAACAATTGTGTATAATTATCATCTCAAGTATAATGCAATAAAAAAACGTATGAAATTAATATCTGAATCTAATTTTTCTTTCAAAATATTACTTGAAAATTTTAGCAAAATTCTGAAAAGAGATACAGCTTTTCTTATTTAAAAAAATGTAAATTCTATCATCAGTTTAGTACATATTGTTGGCATGTAAAAAAACAAAGTCATACACATTCCCTAGGGGAATTTATCAAATCAGATGTGTTTCAGATATTGCAGATAGTTTGGATTTGCGGCGGATATTCTTCGTGATCATATAGTGAATATCCGCGCTATCTGCTAAAAATCCGCAAATATTCGTAGGCAACACTCAATATTTGATGTTTTTATTGCTAGAAAATTTGAGCAGATTTTTTGCTGATTTCTACGGATATTTATTCGATAAATTCCCCTAGCACATTCCCATATATCAAATATTTTTAGACTTGTTGAGTTTCTTTAATCATTCCTTTTGAACTTGATGTTGTTGCTTACAGCTATAAAAGCTTACGAAATGTATTTGAATTGTGTAATAAACCGCATATGTTGCAGTTGCGGTTCTACTCAATAAAATGTTTAGCTTGACATGTGCTCATCTTTTGGTCAGTCGCTCATTCGTCACATTTTTCAGCCCTTTTGGTTGTGGACTGTGACATTCGATTCTTCTAACAAGAAAAGTTGACTAAGTTATACGCCACCTGGGTGAATAATTTATCTCTTATATGAGATATGCCGTATTTAGGTAAGTAATCACGAGGAGTTTATCCCGTGTTTTCGTAAATTATATTCGAGCATAGTGTTTTATTTTGTTTTGATTAGACAAAGTTCAATGAGCGTAAAATTTGCTTGCGTCGAAGGTCGATCTATTTCAGCGATTACACATTCAAATCTTGTCGGATCTTTAAATTAAATTAAATTTTAATAACGAATGATGAATAAATCGATTGATGCAAATAATATTGAGTTGGCTTTTTTTCGATAACATTTTTTCTCATTTTTATAGGAAGCATTGGCAATGATTTTTACTGAATGATTGATGTAAATGCGAGTTCAAAATGATGGAATTATTTTTTTACACCTGTCCATATGGCAGCGTTGATTGTGCAAATTCAAAAAAAATGAATTTGTAAAATAAATGTTCAAAACCGTGCCGATAAGGATATCAACCAAAAGTGGTTTTGAGGTTT
Source organism: Resseliella maxima (assembly GCA_029041755.1). Taxonomy (NCBI): domain Eukaryota; kingdom Metazoa; phylum Arthropoda; class Insecta; order Diptera; family Cecidomyiidae; genus Resseliella; species Resseliella maxima. The sequence continues at coordinate 222,986 of JAQOWM010000983.1, forward strand.
TTGTAGTATGTCCTATCATTCCGTGGCATTTCTATATATGTATTGTTTTTTTTTTTTTAATTTTGTAGACTAGTGAATGTAATCAAACATATAATTAAAACCAATTTTACCAAATTCATAATACATTCGGATGAATAATTTTGAATGCAGTTGTTTATTCAAAAAACGTGTTTGAAAACCGATAAAACCGCTCCAGGAAATCTATGGAAATGCATCAATGTAACAATGGCTTGTTCAACTTTAAATGGAAACATTTGTCTACTTTCGGTGATAATGTGAACAAAAAATACATATTTTTTGCCCCCACATGTAATTCGTGGATTTGGAAATGGTTTAATGCATCCATCACATGTCATTGATGGAGCACAATTTTCACCGCAATGTATCGAATCGCATCGCACCAAACCTGGCTGATGAAAAAAGAGTGAGAGAAGACGAGAGAGCTCACTAAAGCGGTAGAGAGAGAGAGAGAGAGAGAGAGAGAGAGAGAGAGAGAGAGAAAAAGAAAGAGAAAGAGAGAAAGAGAACTCGAAAGAGTGTGTGTATGAGTGAGAGAGAGAGAGAGAGAGAGAGAGAGTGAGAGAGAGAAAGCGACTGCAATAGAGCAAAGGCGATATTAATAGCGTGAGTAGGATTAATGTGAATGCAGTTTACTAAAACCATACAATAAATTTACATCGATTGTTCAAAAATGAAGATCCAAATAATTGGTAAATTGATTGTATAGCTGAAAATGGATTGAAATAAATGTAGTGAAAATGGTTTTATGTGCGCTGAATTAATATTTATGTAGCCAAATCGTTGCTGTTGCCGTTTTTTCTCCCATTTAAATTGAGTTTATTTTTAGAACGACTTTATCAACATTCGACTGAAACGAGAGATGCGTGCGTAACATTTTTTACATTGAAATGCTGTTTTCAATGAATTTTCTATAAAACGGTGCTACACACACGCACAGCCAAGTAATAACACATAACCAACGCAATAAATTTCTAGCATCTGAAAATGAAGTGTGCGATTTCTAGCAGTGATTCAAAACTTTTCTAAACATCTTTAGTCACATATCACAAAATCAAAACTTTTGTAAACCATTTTAGCATAAACGAAACATTAATTAGAATATTTTCGGTGATGAGCCTAATTGTTTTGCATATGGCCCATAAATTCATTTTACAAATCTTTTCGAATAGTTACCGAAGTTTTCATTCCCATTTCATTTCATCTCATCATTGGCATTGATTCTGTTTGTGAAACACAATTTTTACCCATATTCGAAAGTTTTCACATTGTTTTGGTACACCAATGCGCATAAACAAACAAACTTGCTACTGAATGTCTTTCAAAACTGTGTGAATTGAATTTAAAACGTTCAACTAATTTACGATTTTTGTTAGTTTGAATGGCTTTAGTTAGGCAAGCAAATAGCAAACAAACAAACAAACAAAATGAACAAATAAACGAAGGAAATCACAATGAAAATGTTATTCAAATGTTGCAATCTGTAGGGCAGCAGTTTTTGATATATACATAGCACACTGATGACGAAGTTAATCTTGAAATTTCGACAAAACACCAAATCAGAATGAGAGAAAAGGATAATAAGAGACGGAGAGAGAGAGCGAGAGGGAGAGAGAGAGAGAGAGAGAGAGAGAGAGAGAGAGAGGGAGAGAGAGAGAGGGAGAGAGAGAGCGAGAGGGAGAGAGAGAGAGAGAGAGAGAGAGAGAGAGAGAGAGAGGGAGAGAGAGAGGGAGAGAGAGAGAGGGAGAGAGAGAGAGGGAGAGAGAGAAGGAAAATGGAGCTAAAGAGAAAGATGCGAGAAATAGAGTCAAAACTTACATGCGAAGAATAACTATGAAAACAATTCATTTGAATCGTTATTTCATTTTGAAAATTGTTTTCGTTCATTTGTAATTAAGATTTGTTTTTTTTTTTGAAATTGATGCTGTAAATTGGAGAGAAAACTGAAAACATGAAATTGTGAATTTTAGCAAAGTTTTTCAAACAAAATTGTTATCCAGTTGAAAAGTACAATCCTCTTTACACAATTCATTTTCAATCATAAGCAATCGGAGAGAAAGAGCAAACAAAATGGTAGAGAAAATTAGCATGATGGAGATTCACTTCAATTAAATGCTTGAAAAATTTGGAAAATTGCTTGCGCAAAGAAATCTAATTGACCTATCATAATCCATGAATGTTTAATAAATACCACATTTCAGTGAAAGAGAGAAAGTGTATGAACAAGAGGATGGGAGATAAAATGAGAATGGAATTGATGAGCCTATAATTACGGTTTATTTGAAATCACTGAGGCAAATAGCATCTCACATAGCAATTCACATCATAATTGGCCGAATTATGTGTTTTCGGTGAATTTCCATAAATAATATCTCTTCTCTCTCTCTCTCTCTCTCTCTCTCTCTCTCTCTCTCTCTCTCTCTCTATCTATCTCTTGTTGTTTAATCCCTCGAAAAAAAAAGAATAATTCAACACATTTCAAATTTCATGAATAATTTCGAAATTTTCGTGTATTGAGAATACTTTGAAGTGCTAATTCAAACCAAAAATGGTATGTGTTATTCAAACAACCACACATTTTTCAACGGGGACACAAATATAAACTGCATCATTGCATCATAGAGTAATTCCATTCGAACACATCCATTTATCGAAACATAGTGATGTTCAATTTTCACACGATGTCATTTGGTCTGGCCGAATAGAATCAGTAATTACGTTGTGTATACTTGCATGTGACTGTGAATTTTGCCATGTGCAGTGTGCAGTGTGTAGTTGCAGTGTGTTTACGCTTTGGGATAATCATCGGTCAATTGATTTGAATTGAAGACAAACGATAAAGGGATTTGAAATGGTATTTGCTTGCATCATAACTCATTCAATGGCATTGTGATGCAGCCGATGAATCGATACATATTCCATTTTGTGAATATGTTTAACGAGAGTCATGCGGTTTTTTGATCGAATCTCAATGTTTACATTGGCAATAGACGCATTATTTCAAGGGAATCTCACTCGGTCTAACTCTATTCTTCTTTTTCTCTCCCTCTTCCCCTCTCTCTATCTCTCTTTCTCTTTTCCCCTCTCTCTCTCTCTTTCTCTTTCTCTCTCTCTCTCTCTCTCTATTCTTTCTTTTTCTGCCGCTCTCCTATCTCTATCTTTGCACTCTCCACACAAAAAAAGTAAATGTTGCACCAAATTTCAATGCAAAAACAAATCAGTCAAACAGCATTTTAATGGCATTTATCATGGATTTTATATTTGCTTTTACTCTATCTCACTTAACTCAAACATAAAACAAACACAAAAATCCGCAAATTCTATGGCTAAAAGACGCATTTGTGATGGGAAGAAAATAATAAAATGCCATAAAACGTTGCAAAATACGTTGAGATTGGAGTCGCTTCACTACACTAGTGTAACGAACGAATGCAGCCGTTTTTTTTTTTTTTTTTTTTTTTTTGAATTCATCGTATATCGCAATAAATAAATGAAAATGAAACGAAATATGTTGTGCATTATTTTAAATCAACATTTTAAGGCAATGAAATGCAATATTTTATATAAATTATCCCATAAATAATAATAATTTTGCTGTTATATGGCCGTGCGCCATGCCGATCATATATATATATATGTATATTTTGCGAATCATTGATTTTCAGCATGAATTTTATCTAGTTTTTGGAGAGAGTGAATGAAAGAAAATGAATGCGAAAAAGGGAAACAAACATGCAAACTCAACAATCGACTAAACAAATAAAATAACAAAAAACAAAACCCGAAGAATTCTTGCCGTTGCTAAGAATTCCATCGTTTCATTTAAGTCCGTTGAAAAGGCTTTAAGGCTAAACACAGAAATGAACTAACTATGCCCGCTGAATGATGATAAACGAGAATATCATAATCGATCTGCTGTTGCTTTTCAGAGCGATTTTTTTTTTGTTATCGTTACAATAATCGATTTTGGATTACTGATGCACAGCACACATTAATCATTTCCATTGTAATTCATACAAGTGCAAGCAAAATTCATCGTCCAAAGGAATTGGCACAAACTATGTTTGGCCATTATTTGGTCGATTCAATAAAACTACTTTAGCTTCAATTTTCCATGAAACCACATGCTCAAAATGTTACTCCAAAATATATGTTAAAACTTCAAGTGTCAACCAATATTAGGTTTAAATTTGAACTCAAAATAATGTGTGACAATCATTTTTTATGTCGCCATTTTGTGTAAAACGATTGGGGTCGGGCTGAACATTGAAATATGTGAAGAAAAAAAAAATCCATTTGTGCATACTCTAAACACCCTTTCTTTTGATGCAACATATTACTTCACTCGAAAGTCATGACACTGCATTTAAAATGCATTCAAAATGCACCACCATTTTTTCCATTGTTTCTTTCTTACTGCGTGAAATGCGTCTGCATTCACAAAGATATTTACAAATCACAGCAAAAATGAAGTGTCGGCAGTTGCAACACCGAATCGGTGCCACCAACTGAGACAAAGCCAACAGCAAAACATGCAAAGGAACGAACGGCAAAAACAGTAGTAGCTTCACTTTAAATTACTCTCATGTCTATAACAAAGCAAAAAACATGAGATGTGAACTCATTAAATACACACCCTCAAAGTGCATACAAGGAACGCAAATCAAATGAAGCTTTTCAAACACATATCTCAATGTATGAGTCTCACCAATGATGTATGAATGCCAATGAAAATAAATGCATTCACAAATGCTATTTTCGATCAATTCTCAATGCTAAATTGAATTATTGAAATGAACAAAAAACAAATATATTCTTCAGAAATTATTCATTTTTCGAATTTCATTTGTTTACAAAAAAAGCAAAATGAATATTTGTTAAAATTTTACGAAAATCATAAGATCAATGAAATACATGTATGCATGCATGCATGCATATTCGTCTTATTTTCCCAAATGGCTATTTTGGGACGCCAATTGACCACACTTTGAATGAAGTTGGTTTAAGTTGTATTTTTTGAACTGAATGTTTAAAGAAAAAAATGAAAAAAGAATGATGAATTTTCTAATTTTTTTTTTTTTTTTTTAGAAGAAAATATCCTGGTAATTCGGTTGATCAATCTTTTATTCTCTGAAAATTGAAAGAAAAAAACTGATGCGGTGTGTGAAAAACATTGCGCAAAAATAGGATTTATTATTAATTGAAATTAAATCATTTCGACCAAATTTCATCTAGAAAGTTGTGCTCTTAAGAAGATTTATTTTTTCTTGCTTTTTATGTTTTCCTCTTTTTATAAAACTGATAAGATTTCTTTATTATTTTTCGAACCACATTTCCAATGCATTAAAAAGAAAGAAGCCGTAAAGATCGAGGCGGATAAAATTCGGATCAAACAAGAAGACAAAGGATTTAAAAGAGGCTATGACATCAGCGCAAAACTTTGCGTTTAAATGCAACATTGTTGAAGATAAAATTTGAATTTAATGCCGAATCTATAAATATATATAATATAGTGCACGATGTGGTTATGTATGTGTGCTTTCTCTCTAGAATGTTCATTTAAGTTTATTTATTTTTATGTTTTGATGCGTTTTAATGTTGATTTGCACGAAACTCTCTTATTTACATTGAACACGGTCATTATAGAACGACAATACTTTGTCTTTGTTGAACGACCGACAACGATGAACAGCTATCTGCTACCTGATTTTTTTAGTTTATTTTATTTAATATGATAATAGAACGGAAATTCGCGGAAAGTTATAGATTTTAAAAGGTTTTTTATTTATTTATTTAATTTCGTTTAATTTTTATTAAACAATTCGAAACAAATTAAAAACTGAAATGTCGTTGTAGAACGACGACACGTTGTCGTTCTTGCACGACCGAGAAATACAAACCGCTATCCCGATTAATATTCTCAATTAGTTTTTTCAATTTTACTTTTTATTTACTAAGAAGAAAAAAAAATGAAAAATGATTTTAAATTTTTTCAATTATATTTATTTTTCCTTAAAAAAAAAAGAAAAATTAATGAAATCAAAAATTTTAAAAAACAATTCATCAATATTTTATGTGAATCTGACAATCTCAATAACGAAAAACTGAAGCACTTAAATTACATTATTTATGGAAATTATGTGGAGGAACGCCCTTCCAATGTAATTTATATGCAAGTGGAAAAATGACACCAAATATTGAAAACAATTTACGTAATTCTTTAAGTAAACAACTTAAAAAAAAAATAACATTTAATATAAGATGAAATACTGTTTTTAATAAACCTAGCAGAATTCACATTTAAATTTTGTTTCACTTTTATTTGAAACTCTTTCTTATTTTACTTTTATTTGCAACTATATTTCTATTGAGTAGATCGAGAGGAGAGTATGTAAAAAAATTCAAAATAATTTTGAAAAAGGAGAGTATGGAAAACATCAATTAGGATATACTAAAGAGGAGAGCATGTTCACTTAAATACTAAATACAATGCAAAATCGTAAAATCCGTACTCTCTTTTAACCATTTTTAATGTTACAATTACTTACTCTCCTTTTTTGCTATAATGTCTGATGAACATACTCTCCTCTCGATCTACTCAATAGATTTATGTTTCACTTAATATTTTTCCAATTTTTACAAGTTTTATTTCAACGGTTCAATTGTCAAATATTAACTAAAAGTTTCAATATAATTTAAAATGATTTTATGTTTAATTTACATTTTAGACACAATTAAGTCATACTCGTTTAAAAGCGATCATATATAAATTATATATATTTATATGATCATATTTTCTAGTAAAATAATTCTCTTTAAATTAATGAAAAAACAATTTTTCATATAGATAATAATGCTGTATCTGACGCAAAGCGGAGTCTTGTCTTTATTATTGTTCTTACTCTATTGAAATTTCGCATGAAACTTCTACTTATCGTTATGAACAAAGGAGATTCAAGACCAAACCTCAAATGGTGATGTCAAGTAAAATGCAAAGTCACGTTAGTTTAATTTGTTGAATGTTCGGTATTTTGTGCTAAGTTCGATTTTTTTTCATTCGTCATGTATCTGTTGCACAATTTATATTTTTTAGAATAAGAGCATGAATACGAATGGGTTGTAAACACAGAAAAAACAAAATTGTTCGCATAATTTCAGTGCGGTCGACTAAATTTGGCCGTTCCAAAAACGAATATATTTCGAAGTCATTCAATGGAGATTATAAGTTCTTGCAGTAAAGTTTTAAGTGTGAACTTTGAATTGTCAATTGTAAAAAAAAAAAAAATGTTGAATCGAAACATTTTGGCTTTTATTTTCCTTGGAATCGTATCTATCGAGGTAATTTTTTAATTTAAAAATTATCAAATTTTGATACATTTGTAACTCTTTTTAAACAAAGTTGGATTAATTTTTATACTTTTTCTCTTAAATTTTCAAATTAATTCTTTAAGCTTCTTGTTAGTGCAGCCAGAACCTCCGATGGTAAGATATTATAAAATGTTGTTGAGAGTAATTTTTAAATATTGTGATAAACGGCTGCAGTGATACAATTTTTGATCTTAATTTTCATTTGGTCAAAAATTTTTTCAAAATAAAAAAAACATCTCCATCGAAAGTTTACTAAATTTGTATTTTTAAAACATAAAAATTAGCACCAGCGGACGCTGTAAAATCTGGTGGATGTTTTTCTTTCCTTAAATTTAGAAGAAAATCAAAACTAGTGAATCAGTGGCATGGAGAGAATTCAGATGCTGAAAATTGCTGTTCTTGTGCCCCATTTGTACGTGGAAACAAAGCTATAGGCAGAGCTATTGGGAAAGTCACAAGTGCTTCTGGCCGAGTTGTATGGAAAGGGCTTAAAGGAACAGCTGAATTGATCATTGGCGCAGCTTATGTTTTGGGAGGTGTAGTTTTTGTAGTCGGAAGTGGAATACTAGGCATTATTGCTTCTGTGGGTGTAGTTGTCCTCTTTTTTGCTGCATTTGTTATAGATCACGTTATAATGTGTTTAAATATGGTTTTGGCGATATTATCATGTTTTACTTGCTGCTGTTTTGGAAATGGCGTTGCACAAATACCTTACATTCTCTTTCCAATTGAAAAACACAGATTAACTAACTAAAAAATTATGTTTCTATTTGGTGATTATTTTGTATAAATGTGATCTTGGCATTTACAATTATATATTATTACACCATCATCATGTAATAAATGAATGATAATAAAAAAAATTTTCAAATGGAGTCATTAAAATCTATAAAATGAGATTGTTATTCACGACTTGCTCAAGCCAAAATTGTGGCTATTTCTTCGGTTTTAATATCATATTTGTTGGTTATAGTTGTAATGACATTTAAAACTGATTTGATAAATAGCAGATCTTGCTTAATCGTATTAAAAACGTAAGCCAAACATCAAAGCATATCACTCAAGGCTTCAATTATATTCAAAAAGGAAGATTCAATTGGTGTTTCCAATTTTTTTTTATTTAAATTCAGATACGAAATTTATGTAAGTCATGCTAATTTTGAAAAATGTTCCCACAAAAAAAAGACATTAAGGAAATCAGATTTTCGCTTAATAAACTCTTACAATTTTAAATAATTCTTCATTCGCAGCGCGCCAAAGAGGGTTCACGGGAAAACCTGTTTGAATCAGTTTAAAATTAATTTCAAACTATTCACTTATTTAGTATTTTATATGAATGTTTTAAGCTTTGGTTTTTATGACTATGGCAGGTCAGCCAAATGCCGTGTTATTGACTATCTCGCTATACTAGTAGCAACAAGGGCACTTTATATGAATTTCTTGAAAAGTGTTTGGTTTACACACAGAATACTGAACAAAAAAATGTGCCAATTCATCTGGTATGTTCGATCGAATGGAAATAAGAAAAACTTTATAAAGAATAGAATAGAATGTAAAATTGTATCATGAGAATAGTTGAAAATAAAGAAGCCTGTTGAATCATAGTACTCTTTTATTTTCAACATTTTTCAACTGATGACACAATTTTACTTATAATTTTTTTTACTTATAATCCACAAAATACAAAATCTGGTGTTCCTTTGGTGGTCCTTAATGAGCAAATGTGTCAAATTGACTTGACAAATTCACCAAATGCTGTTTCAACTATAAATGGGAATGTCGGGCCTAAAATAATTGCCACTCAAAGGTACGAATCTTTTTCACAATTTTAAATAAAACTTTTCCACCACAATGAAGATATTCTCTTCACTTTTGTTGAATTGTGTTATAATTTATGTTCTATTTCTAGACGTTCAGATATGCCAGTCACAAATTACAATTTACAAAAAGTGAGCAAATCAATCAAAATCCATGCGGATCGACGAGTAATTCCAAAGATTGGCATAATTCTGTTCCCATTGAGTACAGAAATAACATGGTTCATTTACTTTTGCACACAATACCACCGAATAAAGTGAAAATATTGTTGAAATTCATCGAAAATGAAATGAAAATGAACAAGAATTCAACATATGAATAAGAATACACTCAATCTATACTTGACCAAATATTCAAAGTTCAACAGGAAATTAACAAATCGAAATGAAAATGGATATACTGATTGTCATCAAAACAAAAAAAAAAAAAAAAAAAAAATCAAAATTTTTGCTCATTTCAGAAATATTGTTGTTAAAATATTCATTCATTTGACATAATTAAAGAAATTATAAAAGCAAAATATATTTTTTTTATTTATTTTTCATCAAATTTGAATTAATTCATCTGAATTTGTCCATTATTTTTACAGCTGCTTGTTAGCGCCCACTCGAAAGTAAGTTTTTTGAGAATAATTTGATTTTTTTTTTTCTTATGTTAAATGTGAACACTGATGCATTATTACACAAAGAAGTGCTGCGTTAAAATTTATTGCATTCGAATATGTATAAAACTGGTAAATTGAAGAGGATCCACATGAAGTTGCATTTTGCTCTTGTGCCTAATTCCCAAATGGAGGAAAAGCCATGGGCAGAGAGCTACAAGCAAAGCTGCAAAATTAACAAAATTTAATGAGAAGATTTTTAAAAAATATTATTTAAGGGTGTAGATCTAGGGGGAAAGAACTATTTGCGTATTTACAGGCATTTGCACAATGTTTGTTGTTGTTTTTTCACGTTGCTTCATCTTATCCGTAGTAAGAACAAATAACAGTGTAAATACGCACATACTTATTGGCGTTCATTTGCACCATTTGTTTCAGTTCTTTCCCCCTAGGTGTAGATAATGCCTTAGGCTCCATAATTTTTGTCAAAAATGGAATATTATGCATAATAGGTTCAGTGGGTATAGTTTTCCTCATTTTGCTGTGGATTGTTGTTTTGATGCGTTTTAATGTTGATTTGATACACGAAACTCTCTTATTTACATTGAACACGGTCACAACATTTAAGCAATTCGAAATAAATTAAAAACCGAAATGTCGTTGTAGAACGACGACACTTTGTCGTTTTTGGACGACCGAGAAATACAAACCGCTATCCCGATTATTATTCTCAAATTAGTTTTTTCAATTTTACTTTTTATTTACTAAGAAGAAAAAAATGAAAAATGATTTTTTCAATTATATTTATTTTTCCTTAAAAAAAAAGAAAAATAAATAAATAAATTCAAAAATTTCAAAAAACAATTCATCAATATTTTATGTAAATCTGACAATCTCAATAACCGATAACTGAGGCGCTTTGATAAGTGGCAGATATATTCTACGTGCTCGGGATATCCTATTAACTTGGATATCGTTTTAATGAATTTGAATATCGTATTCGCTTTATTATCTTGTTTCACTTGATTGGTGTTGTGGAGCCGGTTTCATGTAAATGTCATCTTATTTCCAAATGTTTTGCTGAAAAATGGATTTTTCATGTGGTTGTTAAATATTTACGACTCATTTATAAGTTCAATATATTTTGATCACAAACAAATTGAAAGGCAATTCACGTACGTTTCATTATCGTCATCTGTTTTTTTTTTTTCAAAGTTTAATTAAGAATTCCGAATGTAATAACCAAATATTGCTAAATAAGGAACGAAAGAAACAGAAAATATATTTTATATTTGCAAAAAAAATGAAACTATTTAATTATTATATTCGGAATAATAAGGGAACACTTATTAACCTAGAAGGTTTTCTTTGCGAAAAAATTCATATCCATTTGCAAATTTTCATACAAATCATTTGCGAATTCGTTGCGAACGCGTACATACATTTTATATGGGTGGATTGCGAATGTACACACAAAAAACTTTTTAACAAAACTGAGACACTATTTGTCTCAAAAATGGGCTGAGACAATGAAGTGTCTCAGTTTTGTAAATTTTATTTAAATAATTGTATATTCACATTTATTTTAATTGAGACTTGAATATGAAAATTCCATGTTTTGAAACTTTGAAGAAATAACAACGAAAATACGCTCTCACACAGTAGACGACTGAGTGAAGCTGACTAACACATGCGCAAATTTGTTCTATGTAAAATCACAGACTTGATTGATATTGATATTTAATATAACTGAGCGTATATTTGAGACTTCAAAATTGGCTGGAAAACAATACATCCAAAAGTATCATTATGTCTGTGTTTTGCATAGAACGAATTTGCGCATCAGCTTTACTCAGTCGTCTTCTGTGTGAGAGCGTATTGTCGTTGTTATTTCTCTGAAGTGTCAAAACACGGAATTTTCATATTCAAGTCTCAATTAAAATAAATGTGAATATACAATTATTTAAATAAAATTTACAAAACTGAGACACTTCATTGTCTCACCCCATTTTTGAGACAAATAGTGTCTCAGTTTTGTTAAAAAAAATTTTGTGTGTATGAACCATTGACAAATCTTATTCAATTGCAAAATGGATGCCAAAATTATCATGTTAACATTCGTGAGACATTTGTAATTTACGATGAACATGTGAATGTATTCGCGGCATTCGCAAGAGATATATCCCCCTGGTTCGTAGCCTGCTTTGCGAGACATTCCGTCTCAAAAAAACTTCGACGGCTGGGCGGCCAAGAACGAATCAAATCATTTTTTCCTTTCTTTAAAAACACACAAGTGCTGCGCAGACAAGACACGCGTTGGGTCACTAAAGGTTATTTGATTCAGAAGGAGCAATGTCTAGAGATTACAACGAGGGCAGAAGAATGTTTTTATCTGAATGCTCTTCAAAAATTTTTTAACATGACCTCTGCAAAATGTCAAGAAAATTTTATAGACCAGAAGCACCACTTTTTTGGATTTTTGTAAATTCTGGCGATATTGTTTGTTCGAATTTGGCTGATATCAATTGATTACTATTAGAAAAGTGTAAAACGAACATTTTTATGAGTTTCCAGCACCTTCCAATGTACCATGTCGTATGGATGTTGAAAATACGAAAAAAAAAACATTTTTCGGAAGAACGATTGTTGCGCCCCCTATGCTTACAAATTGAACAAATTAAGTTTATTTTTGCTTGTGGCAATAGGAAAGGGTTCATTCTTCATTACCAGTGCTCAATGGATGCAAGATTATTGCTTTTTTCACTTTTTTTTTTCATGAAATGCAACTGCCACCCGCAGTATCTTATGTAGAAAAACCAGGTGAGAGGGGGTGAGCGTATCGCGTAGGATGTACAATTAATTCATATGAAAGAAACAATAAAATAAATGAATATTTTAAATTTTTTATTAAGTATAATACAAATAAAATACAAGTAACAGGTTTTGAGAAGAATGTAGATAATAAATAATTTAATATAATTCAAGTGAGTATATATATAGAGAAATCATATCATCAATATAATGTAGAATATTAAACATTCATTATAGATTGGAACAATTTACCAGTCATTTGGCTATCTATACATACAGCATGCGTACCTTATTGGGATGATTGGTCTGAAGATTGACACATGAATCATCAACTTCGTCTCTTTACTCAGTTCGCGCTTATTAAAAACATGCGATATAAGGTGTTCAACCACCTTGTTATCATTCAATCTACACTGTTCAAATTTGTTATCGAGTTTACCATCCTCAGCAGGAAATGCAGACCAGTTACTTGAATTGAGACACCTGCTCGAAGTATACTCCCATTCAACACACAATTGATCTGTTTCGGAGCTTTACCTACGTGCATAACTTGTGTCTTTGAACTGCTAATGGTCATTCTGAAGATAGTACACTTCGTTTTTAAATCGCTAATGCTGTTTTGAAGTTCTTGTCCAGAACCATCAAACAGCAACAGGTCATCTGCGTATGCTAGAGCAGAAATAATGTTTTCACCCAGTACTCTGTTACCCCTCAACTTAGCTGCCTTGATTAATTTATCTACATAAATAATGAATAACAGCGATGAAATTGTACTGCCCTGTCGGAGACCATTTCGCACTTCAAACCATACACTCAGCTCTCCATCCACTCTAACAGCCGCTTCGCTACATCTGTACAGACTTTTAATTGCTCCCAAAAGGTGACCATTCATACCGTATTCATTCAGCACTGACCTCAAATTAACTCTCCGTATGGTTTTTATTATTTATTATTTTTTTTTTTTTTGTTTGATTTTCATTAAGGTAAATTATTCATAATTTCATTTTTTTAAATTTTTTTTTATTAATCATTCGTTGATTAAAATTTTGCATGAAACGTTATATAAAAAAAGTAAATTGAAATTCAATTTCAAGCCTCAAATGGGGATGCCAAGTAAAATGCTATATCAAGCTGTTAGTTTATTCTTTTCTAAATTTTAAATTATTGAATGGAAGGAATTGTCGGTATTTTAGCGCTAAATGCGATTTTTGTTTTCATTCGTTATATATCTTTTGCACAATTTATAGTTATTATTACACGAAAATGAATACGAATGGGTTGAAAACATAGAAAAAATAAAATTGTTCGCATAGTTTCAGTGCGTTCGACTAAATTTGACGGTTCAGAAAATGAATATATATCGAAATCATTCAATGAAGACTATCAGTTTTTGCAGTAAAGTTTTAAGTGTGAACTGTAAATTTTCAATTGTAAAAAAAAATGTTGAATCGAAACATTTTGGCTTTTATTTTTCTTGGAATCGTATCTGTCGAGGTAATTTTTCAATTTAAAAATTATCAAATTTTGATACATTTGTAACTCTTTTTAAACGAAGTTGGATTAATTTTTATACTTTTTCTCTTAAATTTTCAAATTAATTCTTTAAGCTTCTTGTTAGTGCGGCCGGAACCTCCGATGGTAAGATATTATAAAATGTTGTTGAGAGTAATTTTTAAATATTGTGATAAACGGCTGCAGAGATACAATTTTTTATCTTAATTTTCATTTGTTCGAAAGCTTTATCAAAAGGATGAATTTTGTTGATGTTTATTAAGGGCTGTTTTCCTAAATCAAAGATCTCAATGGTTGAGGTTTTTTTTTTTCGTTTTGAGTACAATCGTTGGTCTGAAAAAACACGACGATCTCAATATTTAAAGATTTCAATCGTTAACGATTTCAGTCGTTAACGATTTCACTGCCGATTAAAATCGTCAATGATTGAGATCGTCGCTCTCAAAAAAAAGGAAAACATCCCTTGAGAAAATTAATATTTTTTTAAATTTAAAATAACAACTTTAGCGAAAGTGTACTAAATTTTCATTTATAAAAAAAAAAAAAAAAAAAAAATTAGCACCAGCGGATGCTGTAAAACCTGGTGGATGTTTTTCTTTCCTTAAATTGAAAAGAAAACCAAAACCAGTGAATCAGTGGTGTGAAGAGGATCCAAATGCCGTAGATTGCTGTTCTTGTGCCCCATTTGTACGTGGAGGCAAAGCTATAGGCAGAGGTATTGGGAAAGCCGCAAGTGCTTCTGGCCGAGTTATGTGGAAAGGGCTTAAAGGAACAGTTTCATTGATGAAGGGTGTAGCTTATGGTTTGGGAGCTGTAGCTTATGTAGTCGGAGGTGGAATATTAGGCATAATTGGTTTTGTGGGTGTAGTTATCGTCTTTTTTGCTGCATTAGCTATGGATTTCGTTATAATGGCTTTAAATATCGTTTTGGCGATATTATCATGTTTTACTTGTTGCTGTTGTGGAACTGGCGTTGCACAAATACCTTACATCCTCTTCCCAAATGAATAATGCGATTTGAATTAACTAAAAAAATTAAGTTTTTATTTCGTGATTGTTTTGCATTTTCAATTATGTATTATTACTTCATCACCATGTAATAAATGAATATCTATCTAAACTTTATAAATATCAAAATGAACTTGTTTTTCTTTCGAATGATTTGCTTGAAATTCCAACAGACTTTAATACCAGTTAGGAATTTTTTTTTTAAATATGATAAGTGAGTCTCATGATACATCAGTTCAATTTATTCAAATTTTAAAAATTTTTGTTCGCTAATAACAAACAATTTGATATGCAATTTGTACACATTTCATTATTTTCATCTGTTTTTCAAAGACTTATTCTATATTGTTTGCATATTTATCTTGTTATTAGACGCTATTTTTTATACGGCATTTTGCCTTAATATTCAAGCTTAAACTCGCTTAAACTAAACTCTTTTGAAGAAACTCAATTACAATATAATTTAAATGACATTGTAGAAAATGACGCCAACTAATACTTTAGTAGTACTTTGAAAAAGAACGAAGAACATTTTGGCGTTTGTTATTCAATTTATTATATTTTTTGAATTTATGGTTTTTACCTTCGCTCACAAAAACACAAAAATATTCATGGTTCATTATTGACATGTTCTGAATTAAGGTTCGAATGAAACAGTTGATAATATGTCAAGTTCTTTTAGTATTTCCAAAAATTCCTGTTGGTCAAACTGTATATTTCCAACTGATTCCTTTATTAAAACAATAATTCTATTGATATGAAGGCTTTAAAATCTATAAAATGAGTATTCACGACTTGTTCAAGCCAAAATTAAGGCGCAAAAATTCATGGGGGTTTCCTCTAGTTTCGAAAAATTTTCTCAAAAAAAAAAAGACATAAAGGAAATCGGTCAAAAAACTCTAACAATTTTAAATAATTACTAAATTATAATTCTCTATTCTTCAAAGCGGGGGTCCCAGCACGCCACACACAAAAAACTATTTAACAAAATTGAGACATTTTTTTGTCTTAAAAATGGAATGAGACAGAAAAGTGTCTCAGTTTTGTAAATTTTATCTAAATAATTGTGTAATTACATTTATTTAAATTGAGACTTAAAAATGACAGTTCAGAGTTATGAGACTTCGGTGTAATAACAACAGAAATATGCTCTCACACAGAAGGAGACTGAGTGAAGCTGACTAACACATGCGCAAATTCCTTCTATGCAGAATTACAGACACTAGTACAGACATAAGCGATATTGATATTCGCTATAACTGAGCGTGTAACTAAGACCTTAAAATTGGATGGAAAACAATACATCCAGAAATATCAATATCACTTATGTCTGTAATTTTGCATACACACAAAAAAATTCTTAACAAAACTGAGACACTATTTGTCTCAAAAATGGGCTGAGACAATGAAGTGTCTCAGTTTTGTAAATTTTATTTAAATAATTGTATATTCACATTTATTTTAATTGAGACTTGAATATGAAAATTCCATGTTTTGAAACTTTGAAGAAATAACAACGACAATGCGCTTTCACACAGTAGACGACTGAGTGAAGCTGATTAACATATGCGCAAATTTGTTCTATGTAAAATCACAGACTTGATTGATATTGATATTTAATATAACTGAGCGTATATTTGAGACTACAAAATTGGCTGGAAAACAATACATCCAAAAGTATCAATGTCGCTCATGTCTGTGTTTTGCATAGAACGAATTTGCGCATGTGTTAGTCAGCTTCACTCAGTCGCCTTCTGTGTGAGAGCATATTGCCGTTGTTATTACACCGAAGTCTCATAGCTCTGAACTGTCATTTTTAAGTCTGAATTTAAATAAACAGAACTATTCAGATGAAATTTACAAAACTGAGACACTTTTCTGTCTCATTCCATTTTTAAGACAAAAAAATGTCTCAATTTTGTTAAATATTTTTTTGTGTGCAGAAGGGGGTTCAAGGGAAAACCTGTTTGAATCACTTTCTTTCAAATATTCACTTACTTAATATTTTATATGAATGGTTTAAGCTTTGGTTTTTAAGACTATAACAAGTCAGCCAAATACAGTATTATTGACTATCTCGCTATTGTAGTAGCTACAAGGGCACTTAATATGAAATTCTTGGAATTTTCGCTTGGTTTGCACACAAAATACTGAACAAAAAAATTTGAATGTTCGATGAAATGAAAATAAGAAAGGCTTTGAGAGAATGGAATGTAAAATTGTCTCATGAAAACAGTTGAAAATAAAAAATACTCTTGAATCATAGGACTCTTTTATTTTCAACTATTCTCATGACACAATTTTATTTTAAAAATTTTTTTATTTTCACAAAAAGAAAGAGAGAGAGAGAGAGAGAGAGAGAGAGCGAAAGAATAATTAGAAAAAAGTTCATTCCATTTTTAAATCATATTGTCAAATATTTTGAAAATTATAATTAAAATTTGAATTTTATTCTTGTAAGGCGAGAGAATGCTAATATCTAAAACTAGTGTGATAATAAATCACTAACAACAACGATCAACAGGACATAGCGCGAAAACGATAATAAACCTATTCAAATCGAATGTTAAATTGTGAATACAATTATTATCAATGGTGGGCATGCGATGCACGGAAAGCTGTGTGGCGCATCAATAAATATGTGAGGTGCTAGATGTATGAGTGAAGAGAGAACAATTCTATGAAAAAGGTGAAAAGGGTAGAGAGAGAAAGAGAAAGAGAAAGAGAAAGAAAGAAAGAGAAAGAAAGAGAGCGAGAGAGAAAGAGAGAGAGAAAGAGAGAGAAAGTGAGAGAAAGAGAGAGAAAGAGAGAGAAAGAGAGAGAAAGAGAGAGAGAGAGAGAGAGAGAGAGAGAGAGAGAGAGAAAAAAGAGAGAAAAAAAAGAGAGAGTAAGTAAAAATGGACTTGAATACACAGAGAGAACGATGGAATTAACAACATTTATTGAGATTAGATGCATAAATTACAATGCAAAATAAGCGGCAACGATGACTGCGATAGAACATCAACAACGGTAACCACAACCATGATACTGGCAGCGTAACGAACGCCATTTACAAGTTAGTTACATCCGATCTATCTTGTATTTAGATTCTGCCATAAAAAGGTGCACATTACACATATCCGACTATCACTTTTCTGTTATTGCTTTTGTGTGTTGCGCGATATGTGTTGTTGTGCACAGTACGTGGCAATAGTGTTCAGTCGACAAACATACGAAATACTACCGCATGGTGTTTTGCTTCATTTAACTATGATAAATTAGTAGCCGGCGCATTTTTGTAGCTCTGACGTTGTTTGTTTCTATTTTTTTTTTTTAATACAAACTGAGACGCCCGAGATGCGGTTGTTGTTGTTAGTGCGTGAGTGCTTCAAATACATATAAATGGTGAATTGCATAAAATAGTTGTCTGATGGTCGCACTCATAGATTGACATTCGAGGGTTTTTATTCTCTCTCTCTCTCTCTCTCTCTCTCTCTCTCTCTTTCTCTTTATCTCTCTCTTTCTTTATCTCCATGTGTGTCGGTTTTGGTTCGTCATCGATTCTTCATAGCGTTTGATTTACTGATTCATGTGAACAAATGACGCGCCATTACTCACACTAACCACTGTCAAAGAGTGCAAGAAAAATAATAAAAGAAAAAAAAAAAAAAAAAAAATAAAATACGAACAACCAACAACTACTAGAACAAACATTTTTCGCCAGGCGCATTACAATATTCAAACTGCATAAATTTACACGCTGTGAATACAAAGCACATACTTTTCCATCTTGCAATGTTTATGTCTTGGATCTTTTTCGTTCATTCGAAATACTGATCCAAAGAAAATTAGCATATTAACGTTATAGCACCGATTTACACACGTATCGATGGTATCTTACCATTTTTGAACGGATTGTCTATGTCACTTCTGAGCAATAGTCAATTTTTCTCTTCGAAATCTAATGCTTCACAGTATATTCATTTTCCACCTTTCCAACACTATTCAATGGTGTTCAACAATTCTTGGTCGACCGATTGTCAGTTTGGCATGCATTTTGAGAAGTTTTAGGGAAATGAAAGTAGTTTATCAAATTGAGCCAAACAAACGATTGAGCAAGCGAGCGAGCGAACGAACGAATAGAAAACCAAACAAGAATGGTAAGAAGATACCAGCGAAAAATGGTCCAACTTCATTGTACAGAATACTATTTCGCGTTGTGACAAAGTTGTGACTGTGTGCGCTTTGCAAATCGAGATGGATTTCAAATGAATAGAAGAATAAACGAACAATAAACATTCTCTCAATTCAATTTCAAGTTTGTCGTTCGTTTTATTTTGTTCGCTTGGTAATTCGGTAATCTTAGCACCATTTACAATTCTACAATTGTCAAGCGATCGCAATGCCGTGAAATGTATATTTATAGCTTGTGCATTCCATTTAAATTGGCGATAATATACACATCACTTTGAAACATATATTTTGCGATTCTTTTCTTCGTTTTTTTTTCATTCTTTTCAGAGCTCTATGTACGAGCGTAAATGGTATATGAGATGCGCTTCGCATCACGATATTATCATAATCTATACACAAAACAACTCCGATGGTTTGAATATTAAGCCAAAAGTTTATCGCTATGCAAAACACACAACTACCTGACTGATGTATCGTAAACTTATGCCAAAGTATCGTTGATATGTTGGCACATGGCGCATTGTGTGTATTAGTTTCACTATGTCTAGGAATTTCGATTTGACGAAACGACACACACAATTTTTGCCGATGATTTTGTTCATTTTTTTTTTTCATTACTATCGTTCATTCTGTCATCTCTCTCGTGCTCACTCCCACTCTCTTCTTTCTTTCTTCCTCTCTCTCTCTCTCTCTCTCTCTCTCTCTCTCTCTTTCTCTGTTTCTTTCCCTCTGTTTCTTTCTCTCTGTTTCTCTCTGTCTCATTCTCTCTTTTCTCTCTTCAAATTCCTTGCTCATTCAATCTTTTGCTTTGCCTACAACTCAAAATGGAAATGTTTTATTTAATTTTCGTCCCTGACACTGGAGACTGACTTTAAAATAAATTAATTTAAAGTTGTTGGTAATTTGGATGAGATTTATATCCTCAGGTCGTTGTGTATATAGTTGTGACTTTGGCACTGGTTCAATGTACCACAATTTTGTTGTTCGGCCGTGAGAGAGAAAATAATGATGAACCTATGCAAACTAGACTACATGAAATACAAATTTATAGCATTCGTTGTACCGTTGCCGATGTAAGCCGGTACAAAAGTTGGTAATTGGCGTGCATTAATTTTAATGCATATGGCGATAGGAAGAGTGAAATGCGCACATCCGAAACAAGTTAATAAATATATTATCAGCCACACACACACAAAAAAATAAAAACGAAATTCTTTTTTTTCTTTCACTATGCATATTCGTGTGTATGTGTTTGTGTGTGAATTGGAAAATCAGGAACAGCACAGCCACTTTGGCGGATTGAATTTAATGCGATGGAAATAATGAAATTAATTGAAAAGTGTTGAATCTGGAGCCTGATGTCAATTCAACGACAGACCCGTTTTACAACTACCAAGTGGATGTTTCCAACCGTTTTAATCTATTTCGCAGTCGGCAGCAAATTAAATAACCAGATTTTCTTGCATTCAATTGAAAATTAAATATTTCTCTATTTTCCCCTCCTCCGCGCAAATTAAATTAATTCATAAATTTTCACTCGCTCTATGGATCCGTTTTAGGTAGCTCTTTCTCTATGCTTGCTAGTGTCTCTTTCTCCCGCTATCTTTCTCCTGCTATCTTTCTCTTTCTATCTCTATTTCTCTTTCTATTTCTCTCTCTCTATCTCTCTATTTCGCTCTTTCTTTGCATTTGATCTCATGCATCTCTCTCATTCATTCTCTCTTGCTCTCTCTCTCTCTCTCTCTCTCTCTCTTTCTTTCTCTCTCTCTCTCTCTTTCTTTCTCTTTCTCTCTTTCTTTCTCTTTCTCCCCTCTCTCTCTCTCTCGCACGCTCTGTCACTCATTTATTTATAATTTAATGGCGTCTTAAAACGACTATTTTTCTACCTACTTTGAAAAATTGAAATTACCCATCATTAGTTTTGAATTTGTGTTTTCTTCGCTTCTTTAAAATATGGTTAAAAAGATTTTATCGATCGACGAAGCAAGCATCAAGAATTTATTTATTCATTTGAAAACAAATTATCAATGGATAGCTGTGTACGATACGATCAATGTTTCATGTGTTCAATTTTGTGTTAAACAACCGGAATTCATGCTAAATTATATATTATGTATGTTTGGAAAATTGCTTTCATTCTTAATTTATTATGCTATTTGATTAACCAACAGGTTGATTTGCGATCACATACATAATAAAAATCCATATCATACATAATATCTAAATAGATTCATTTGTAATCGAATGATATTTTTTCTCTCTTGATTTTTTTATTATTGTCTTCATCTTCCTTTTAGATGTAAGCCATTCATGGTTTTTGGGGCCACTTGAGAGATGAGCATATCAACTTGTACCATTCTTGGATCAATCAATATTCATTAGATATTCAATCATATCAAAGGTGCTTAATTACCAAAGAAAAAAATAACAAATGTTAAACAACAAGACACCAGCAACCAGTCACATTTTCAGTTTAAAGATAACGAATCGCCTATGTAATTTAATACGAGCATAACGGGCGGAAAAAAGGTTATAATTATACATGATATCGACACATTTCGAACTGATTACGAGCAACAACAAAAAAACACACACACGCACACTGATCGAACAACATGCATGCTCTTTAAATGCCATTTGAAATAACAATCTTTGACATAATTTGGTTTCTATTAAAATTCTTCGGATGTTTGACCACACTTTGAATTGAAATTGAGAAAAAAAAAAAAAAAAAAAAAACAAAAAAACAATTGAGAACGAAATGATGAGAAAAAAAAATTGAAGAAAAGGAAGGAACGAAAGAGGAAAAAGAGAAAAAAAAAAGAAAAATATGATGAAAAAAATTAAAATAAAAAAATGGAAATCAAAAGAAGAAACTGCGCATTGCGATTGAAGAATGGCCGAGAATCAAAATTCCCGACCATCAACAAACAGGCGATACAACGATAGTGAAAGAGAGCAAAGAAAATCGATTAATTAATTTTTATATAAAACTAAAACAATTCGAATGAATTCAAAAATGTTTATTGCTATGCCAAAAATGGTGATTGCTCTCCAACTCAAATCGATTAACATACGATTGCGACAAAACGATGTGAAAGAATAACAACTTGCGATGCGATGAATTTAATCGTGTAAATTAAAGCAATGAAGATAAAAAAGAAATTCATTGGCGTGGAGAAAGAGAAGAAAAAAATAAAAAATAAAAACATCGCCGTAACTTTGTCAATGTATATAGTTTTGATTCGTTATTATCTCGAAGTAGCAACGCGATTCGAATATAAACCAAAATGAAATCAATAACCAACGAAGAAGACGCACCGCAACATTTGAACGGTATTAATCGACTAAAATTAATTACAACACACGCAAAACAAAACATATCGCCAGCCACATTGCAAAATTGAAAATACCGCTAATGATTTATATGCGGCATGCCATTTAAATTGGCTGATGTATGTTTGCCTTTGAAAAAAAAAAAAAAAAAAACAAACACACAGTCGCTCGATTCTTTGCCCGCCTTTTATCGGCCAAATTCTTAAACATTCCTATTCCATTTCAATTTTAAATTGATTTTGGCTCTCATTCATAGCTAACAAACTCTACCAATCGGCCAATTGGTTCGCATTATTCGATCTCTTTTTCTTTTTCTTCTGTTGCTGCTGCTGCTGATGATGATGATGATGATGATGTTGATTCTTCTTCTTCTTCTTCTGATTCGGTCAAAACATTTCTCGCACTGTGCCTGCTTTACTTACCAGCTATTATCATTTATATTTCGCCCACAACACCAATTTCCAACGCAAACAAAATTTACATTAAAACTTATAGAATTACAACAATTTATTGCTTTACGATTATTATTAACCATTTAAAAATGGTGTGATTTGTATGGTGTTTATGCGTTATTTTGTGTTGGACAATTACGATTTGCTTTTTATTGCTGTATGCACGCAATTTGGTGCGCTATTCTGATCTTTTCTTTTTTTTGCTTTTGCTTTTGCTCATTCGTCTTTTTCTTCTTCCACTTGATCTCTCCTTCTGTATCTCTATTTCTCAGGTTCTATCCTCATTCTCACTCACATCCTCTTTAACTCCCTCCGTGTCTTTCTTTTTCTCTTTCTCTCACGCTCTCTCTCGTTCTCTCTCTCTTTCCTCCCTCTCCCTCTCTCTCTCTCTTTCTCTCTCTCTCTCTCTATTTCTCTCTCTCTTTCTCTTTCTCTATCTTTCTCTCTCTATAATTTCATCTCAATCTCCCTTCATCAAGAAGTAAAATTTGCGAGCGTATGGCTAAATTTGATGTCAATTGTCCCGTCTCTAAAAATGGCGATAAAAACCATTGGATTTATCCAATTTATATATTTTATGTGCGCAATTCACATGTCGCACAATGTTAAAATTAACGAACTTTTCCGAACGTATTTTTAATTAATGATAATTTCGTTGGCTTGTGACAATAACAGCAAAACGACAACTAAAATAAAAGAAAAAAAAAAACCTCCAACAACATGGTATGCAGACAAACAAATGAAATTGGTAAATTTCCGTAGAAGTTGAAAGTCTCACAGTGAGTAAACGATAATAAATAAAACGCTGGTTACGAACAAATAAAGAGAAATTAATGTCGTTAAACTGTTTTGATTGTTTGTATAATGTGGCGACCAATGTTTAATGGTTGGAATATGTGTTTCATTGTGAACTCTTTAAAGATATCGAGAAATAAAAAATTTATCAATTTTGGTTTGTCCTTTGCAGAAGCATATTTAAATGGTTCTCGTTTGCATTGCCGTAGGCGCGAGTTGCACGATTTCATCGACCATTTAGATTTGAATGTATAAAATAGCGATATTACCAGGCAGACAGACTTTGATTTTGAAATGGTTTTGATTTTTTGATAAGTAGTCGATTTTTGAAGATGTTTTAAGGTAGTTACAGATTTGATTTATAGCCACACACACACACACACCAAACAACTGCCGGTCGGATTGTCGACGCATACAACTTTTATCATTAAACAAGTAAATGAAGCGAAAGTGCAATTAAAGGATTTAATCACGTTTGAAATTTAATTTTTAATATTTCATGCACGAACTCATTCACAAAGTGCCTCAACAAATTCGTTGGTGGCGCAAAATTCATTTCATTTTTGCACCAATTCAAATCAGTATGTCTTCGGTTCACCATCAACTCAATGGCATTTTCCTTCAATATTTTCCATTCAGTTTTTTTTTGCTTCATTCATTTGATTTTGTGTTTTTTTTTTCATTTTTTTTTCTTTATTCGTTATTTGGCATGTATTTATTTGCAAAATTTACTTTTAGTCCATAGCTGGGGAACATTTCGATGAATCGCATAAATTAGATGTATATTGATCAATGTGCTGAAATTTAAATAATTTCTAGTGCCCAATGGGAATTTAACATCGAATATACCAATTGCATTCGCAATCTAGCTAATTCCAATGATAATATTTCATGGATCACGTTTGTATTGAAATGCAAAAACGAAAATGAAACCGAAAACGAAATGCACACAAAACAGAAAATTAATTGTGCAGAGAAAAAAAAGAGGATGAAATTAGAGAAAGAGAAAGAGAAAGAGAGAGAGAGAGAGAGAGAGAGAGAGAGAGAGAGAGAGAGAAGAAGAGAAACGAAAATAAAAAGAGAAAAAAAGAGAAATAAGAGAGAGAGAGAGAGAGAGAACGACAGCAATTGCCATAGATCAGGTCTCATCGTAAGGTTTTGCAGTTACAAGCACATGTGGATTAATTTTGTGTTTGCTTTACGCTCAGGTGGTGCACGGTGCTCATACTTTATATCGTCTTTCTTCGTTTTTTCTGCCACTCTTCTTCTTCATTTTTTTTTTTTCTCTTTTTTTTCATCTTCACATCGTTTATTTCTCATTTGAAGCCGTTGTCTTTTCATTTTCGTTTCATTCGAATCCATTGCATTTGCGTAATTTTTTCTTTTATTTGTGAAAAAAAAAAATTCTCTCTGCCATCATCAAACTGCAATATATATTTTTCATTGCACAGCCATTCGCTCACATTTACCTAAAACACACACACACACACACATGTATATCGGTATGTAGTAGTTATTGTAACGCTATGTTACCTCGTAATGAAGTAATTATTTATGCAAGGAGTTTTTAAAAACGTATTAGCTTCAACATTTCATTCCACTTATAAAATAATGCGACTACAGGGCATAGACGATGTTATATATACCCCGTATTGTCTTCTTTTATCCCTTTCCATTTTTTCTTTTCATTTTCTCTCTGAAATTTCATTCTTAGTCTTGTAAAGCGACTCCTCTTTTTTTACGTACACGAAATTATTTTCTCTCTTTTTTCGTCGTATATTTCATATTGTAATAGCAATAGCGATTCTCTTTGGATACAAAGAAAAATACTCCTTTTTAATTGTTTCGTATTTCGAGTTTCTTTTTTCGTCGTCGTCGTCGTCGTCATCATCATCGTCATCGTCGTTCATCCTTCTTCCTGTTTGCAAATGAAACACGATTTTTTCTTTGTTTAGTAGAATTTTCTTTTATGGCACCTTTTAGTTAGTCGCAAAAATTACACTCTTTTGGAAGATTTTTAATTTTTTCCACTAAAACTGCAATTTCATAACGTTCATTGTTGTTAAGAAAATCAAAGGAGTGTAGGTTATTCAAGGCCGTTTTACATTTTTCAGTAGCGAATACTAATTTGGCCATGGATGTATTTATTTGAATCTTTGAATATTTCGTTGAATAGAAAATGAATTTTTATACATTATTTACCGGCTGATGGCTTCAAATGCGTTTTTATCCTCTTGAAAATGAACACTGTTTTTGCAATGCAAAGAATGTGAAAATGCAGTCAGGGTGTAGAAGGCATAGAGTGTAGAATGGGAATTAGAGAAGATTCGGAAGATGATTAAAGAGAGAAGGAGAGAGAGGGAGACAGATGGAGAGATAGGAAGATACAAAGAGAGAGAGAAAGAGAGAGAGAGAGAGAGAGAGAGAGAGAGAGAGAGGAAGAGAGAAAAAAAGAGATAGAAGAATAGTATTCAGCCATTTCGTATAGATGGGTGTTCGAGAAGAGAGTAATTCCAGATTGCAGAGAGTAATTCGAGATTGAAGAGAGTTAAAGAATACAAAGATTTGCACTTTTGAAACGGTATATTTTGGAAGCCTTTGAAAAAAGCTATATTTCGTCAATGGCATTTTTTTTAATCGGAATCAGTCCATCTACTTTGCTAAAAATTCGTTTGAATTGTTTTCATTATCCTAACTACGGTCCTGCAATAATTGCAAATCTACTTTTGTTTTATATCAAATTCGAAATGCCTTTCATTTGTTTTAATTACAGTTTCAATTTACAAAATGAGATTTTACCTTCAATTTACTTTCATGTTTCTGTTGTAATCAAAAATTCGAAATCAAAACACCCAACTAAAGATATCTAAAGAGAGATAAACAATAATCAATTTACTTTATCAATTTACATTATCGATTATCCATCAAAGTTGATCCTTAATCGAATTCTCCAAGCCATATAATTTGGCATTCTCTGCCTCTCCCTCCCTCTCTTTCCCTCCCCCTCTACCTCTATCTCTTTTCTCTCTCTCTCTCTCTCTCTCTCTCTCTCTCTCTCTCTCTCTCTCTCTATCGAACTGTGTGCGTCTATTTACCGTTTTGTGTGTCAGATTCAAGCATTAATTCAAGTGTGTCATTACAAGCCTTTCATTTTCATGTGTTTAACCTCTTTTAAACATGGGCATTAATTCTGAAAACATGATTATTTTTTTTTTTTCTTCAAAAGAGTTGAAAATATAATTTTGCAAAGCGATTTTCTTTAATTAATTGCACCGAATGTTACAAACTGCATGGGTGGTCACAGTCAAAATGTGCACAACGATGTGAAACAATTTTTTCGGGGCCATACTATGAATGATGGCACGACTATCGAATGAAAAAGAAAAAGAAAAATGTAAATACAAGGAGAGGGCGAAATGAGAGTGAGTAAGAAAACGTATGGACTGTACAACGGTGTGGCATTTTCAAGAGAGTTTGGTCATTTTGCATAGCCACGATGCGTCCAAATGCAATAAAATGCATCTCTTACCAAAAAATGTGTCTGTGTGTGTTTTATTTTTGGATAATTTCAACGCACACAAATACGCACTCATCGTATACCATTTTGCACATCAAAAGCAACAAAACAAAATAAGAATTGAGCGTGAATACACACGACAAGATTAGCATTATTCATATTGGAATGAATTATGCAGTAGGAATGAAACGAAAATCGTAACGCAAAAATATATATATATTGTGGTTTAATATTGAGCAGATCAAAATTGTGTTGCCGTTTTATTTTGCGCCGTTTTTTCGCAATTTCAATTCAAGGCTCCCAAAAGCAGTGAAAAATCAACACCGATATAAGAAGCAAAAAGAAAAAGTCAAAATGAATGCAGAAAACGGCAGCAAATAAGACAAGATGATCCGTATAATAAAGAAATGAGAATAAGAGAGTCGACGGCACTGCGCTTCATCAAATCGAACCAGATGCGATGACGATGGCGGCGGGCGGTGACGGCGACGTTGGCAACGGTGATCGGCAAATAGCTGCTGTTGTGTTTGGCCCAGTTTGCACTCGGTTTCTTCGTTCAATTGAATCAAATCCATTTGTGGCGGCCTGGCAATCACGCTGCTTCGCATTTCGAATTGAATTATGATGATGAATGCGATTTTATGGACTTTGCAGACGAGAAAAACCATCACTTAATGTAATATTGTGCAATTTTTTTTTTCTTCTCTTCTTTGCTGATGCTGTTGTGTTCTCTCTGCATTTTCATTTTATTCTGCTTCTTTGTATCTCTCGTTCCCACTCTCTTGCCAAATGAATATGCTTGAATCACGGTTTTTTTTTTGTTGTTTCTTTGCTCGTTTCTTTTCTTTTCGCTTTTCGTTGTTTGGTTTTGGCTCTCATTAGTTTACAATCTTTCACTCCAATTGAACTGCGCTTATACAAACAACGTATTGGTCAGGTTTCGTTTTGCAAATAAAAACACGACCAAAATGACCAAGAACAACATCAGCAGCAACAATAACAACAACAACAAACAGGAATGGAAGGGAAAAAAATTGAACCAACAACTTATAATTACATTTTAAATTGTTCAATTTTTTTCGGATTCGTTCATTCCTAATTTTCATTTGCTTTTCGTATTGTGACTCGATGTGAGTTTTTTTTAAGAGCATTTCAGCCCGAATGCATGCACTGTGTATATGTTGTTCGTATTTTAGGGCCTGTCTATCTTGTGTTGCACTTTTCTTAAATAATTCGGGGTAATTCAACATTTAAGCAAAATTCATGTTTTACCAAAAGAGAATTGCAATTCGATGAGATCAATGTTAACTTTTTGTATGAAAACAACGCGACATGATAAACGCAGGTAAGCGAAAAATCAACTGACAGAAAATTATAATGTGCATCGATGAGGACGATGGAGCCAGAGAGAGAGATTTTCTTTTTTTTTTTTTATTCTCTCATCCGTGTCGATGATTTCGTGCTCAGGATTTTAAATACATGACACGCTTCTTTGGCAAACAGTCTTTTCGCTTTATGGACTCAATCAAAATCTAATGAGATGATCGATTTTTTTTTTGTTTTACAAAGAAAAGATGAAACAAAAACAAAAAAAAAAAAAAAAAATATATCGAAATGATGCCAGCATCTTTTCATTTTGCTTAAATTTATTGGGCATTAATTTTTCATGAACACTGACTGAGAGAATGAAAATCAAAAACCAAAAAAACCATCTTGTGCTCAGTTGTTATATAAATGGTTTGACAAGCTCGAAAGCTCATCACTTGTGTAAAAATGTGCATACGTGATCATTACAAAACGTGCAATTCATTTCAAAAACGGTGCGACAAGTTTTTCCAATAATGCCACATTCGAGATAGCAATTTTTAAACGATGGCACCGGTCTTCATAGCAACGATATGAATGATTTTGACTCTTGATTTTGGCCAAACACACATATACAAATATTAAAATTAAAAACATTTTAAACCAAAAAACACAAGCCAAATATGTACCGAGTGATATTCATGAGATTAATTTCAAGAAACCGTTCTTTAAAACGCTGATTCCCCTCATTTGCTCAAATTCAGCTACTTTTTCTGATGAAATTATGTTGGAGTCAATATTCAGTGCGTAAAGGAGTAATTTTGAGTTGTTTTCCCTTTGGTTTTGGGTAATGCGTGCATGTGGATCCACTATGGAGTAGCAAAAACATCGAATACGCACATTTCCCCACTTGTATCATCCACTTGTAAACTGATGAATGAAATTCACTCAAACTGTTTGGCTCACACATTTTATTTCCCCTCTTATCTCCATCTTCTTTTGGAGCTCATTCGCTATAAACGTAATTCATTCGATTCCCCAGTATGCTTAGCTCTGTTACATGTTCATGAATTCTCGTTTGCTTTAAACTGATCTCGTTTTTTTTTTTTTCCTTTTCAATACAAACTTTGAAGAAACTCAAGCGTATTGCATCGCAATTGAGAATATTGTGTGCAACAAACATAAAGTACCAAGCAAATCATCATTTTTCAGTTTTGTTGTGTACCAGTATCAGTGCTCATTCAGTGCGAAATGCAATGTTCGTTACGTAGTTAGTGTATGTATTGCGCGCACCATAATCCAAAAACGAGCAAAAATACATAACATACCAAAGTATTGAAAATAGCGAACAAGAGAGAGACATGGAGTTCAAAGCAACAATTCGTTTCAGTTGGTGCAGTCAGTCAACTATCAGACACCGTATCGTAAAGGCGTAGCTGATACTCGCGAATTCTTTTTCTTATTATCGCTTGTCCCGTCGATATTCGCTCGCAACAATTTTTTTTTGTTTTGTTTTGTTTTTGAACGGACGATAAATTGTGAAGTAAAAAAAAAAATCGTTTCATTTTGTGATTTGCTGTGTATGTGTGTGTTCATATGAATGAAATGAAATGAAATTCGATGAAATGTGTAAAACATTATTTTGTTGTCATTTTTAAATGCAAACGAAAGCGTATAGTGAATGAAATTCGAAATGGCTTAGACAATTGAAATGTGTTGTCATGTTAAAAATCCAGCATTTGTTGGCAACAGGTGAACAATTAAAATCCATATCTTCTCATCTCTGACTCAAGTGCTTGGCACAGCAAATAAAAAAAAAAAAAAAAAAAATTGTCCCCGTCTGTGCATAGAATTTTGCAGTGTGAGAAGTTAGCGGATGAAAGCAAAAAAAGTTGTTTTCCTTTGTTTTAAAGAAATGAAGATGCGTTTGAATTTGATACAATGATGTTTTGTTTGCATAAACGTGGTTTGCTATAAGTTCGATGCTTTTTCTATATTTAATTGGTTATTCATTTGCAAGCGTATTACAAAGCAAACTACATAGAAAGCATCATATTCAAGCAATTTACGTAACAATATTCTGAAATTTAAATAATTGATTTCAATAAAATAATTATTTCAATTATAATCCACAATAACAAATTTACTTAATTCATTCAACGAATTTGAACTGCAGTGCTAAAGATAAGATTATAATCGTTTTTCTTATTTCAATAAAGCCGGCTTTAAAATGACAAGACTTATTAATAAAATGAGCAACGGCATTCGGTCGTATAGTCAACGACAAATCGATTCCATTCTAAATCACTACAGAGCGATCGATTTTTGTGCAATTTTTTTGTTAGGTTTAATACAATTGACATTAGTGCAGCCCGTATTCGGCGGAATAAATCACAACGAATTCTTGGCACAGCTCAAAGTGCCACAATGTCGAAAGGATTGTTTAGATAAGGTAAGTCATGATTTAAGTACACATACAATTTTTCTTTTTCTTTTTTCTTCTGTTTCATTCAATGATTTCGTGGATTAACTTATCTCTCTCGTGTGACTGAATGAGGAAGAAAGAGAAGGAGAAAAAAAATTAAAAGGGAAAAAGGTTACAAATGAAAAAATACATGAAAAAATGGAAAAAAGATAAAAATTTAAAAACAAATAAAAAAAGAAAAAAAAAAGAAAAAAAAAAACAAAAAAAAAACGTGAAAAAACGAAAAAAATAAAAAAATTGAAAAAAAATCGAAAAATGGAAAAAATGCAAAAAATGCAAACAAACAAATTAAAAAAGGAAAAAAAATGGAAATAAGAATAAAAATGAAGGAAAATCTGCAAATTTGCTAATATTTTGTGGAACAAAGAGCAATTACAATAAAATAACGGATCGATTGCATTATTTTTATTGTTATGAATAAAAAAAAAACCAAACACAAACACACACACTTGGTTGAATTGATGCTATCTGCAGATCATTGACTTTACGGCTACAAAACAATACCATTTTTCTTGATTCAGAAGAGAAGCTCAATGTTAGGAGCGAGAACGCGAGCAACTAAGAGCGAGTGAATGAAATGGAAAGAATAAATGGGTTTAATGGAGAGCGAGCGAGAGAGGGAGAGAGCGAGAGAGAGGGAGAGAGAGAGAGAGAGAGAGAGAGAGAAAGAAAGAGAGAGAAAACCAGCGCAACCAATAAAGATAACATTCGTTGATAACCTCGCAATGCAAAACAATGCTTACTTACAAAAGATTTTGTTCATTGCGTTCTGCTTAAATGCGCATTGCATTCATATGATTCTCTCTTTTTTTTTTTTTTTTGTCTCAATATTTGGCTTGGAATCAACATCCGACACACAGATACACACCGATTTATATTTATATGCTTGATGCGAAATACATTTTAGTGATAAGCGTAATTTGAAATCCAGTAATATTTCATATTCCGTACAAACATGTTTTTTTCCCCCTCTATCCATACATTCCAGCTTCCATGCCAGCTCTTCAATATCTTGAAAAATGAAGAGATCGAGAGAAGAAAAAAAAAACAATCAAAACGATAACATTTGTAATTCGTGATTTGGAGCATGTTTTAGTAAAACGGTTGTTAATCGAATCAACATTATCTAATCCAAACAAAATGTTTTTCGTTATTTCGCCAAATTCTCTTTTTTTTTCTTGTATCATTTTTCTATTCTATCCATTGCTATTTCATGTTCGAGGGAAACGAATAAGTTATTTTGTTTGATTGATAAATTGAAGTTTAGATACACCCACGACATTGTTTATTTCATCTTAATAATGTGAATCGTTGAATGAAATCAAGTTAGATTCATCTCCAATTGGTCAGTAATAATCTAAATTTGAATACTTAGCACCTCCTCTTTCCGTTCGAATTTAGCTCATCTTGCATAAATAAAAAAAAAAAATTACAATAAATTGCAAAGAAACATTCACTCTACATATTTATTTCTCAATTTTTGGCCATTCAAATTGATTCCACGGCCACTCTTATATATATTTATTGGAAACAAGGAGATAGACTCTATCTCTATGTGATAAAGATAGAAAAAGAGAGAGGAAGCGAAAAAAAAAACAAACAAACAAACAAATGGCTTCTACTTACTTTTACGATTGATGGTAAACTAATTTTAGATCCCCATAATTTACTATGACAGATGATACTCAACAAAAAAAAACATATTGCAAGATTTCAAGCGAACAAACTGAATGAATAAACAGATCGAGAGAAAAAAAAATACCAACAGTTTAATAGCAGCTACCAGATCGAAGGCAGCAACAGATAAAGAACATAGCAATAAAATGAACACGACAAGCGTATTAAAAATTGTATCAAATTTCGGAAATGATAATATTTATCACAAGATTTATCACATTGAACATCATCATCGTTCAATTTAACAAACCGTTGATATTTCTTTGTCAAACACGATATAATTTGGAATATCTGAAAAAAAAAAATTAGAACAAATCAGATTTAAACAGGAAAATTAACAACAAAAAGACGTAAAAAATTAAAAAAAAAAAAAAAAATCAAAAAGACGAAAAAAAGTTCAAAAATATGTTGAAAAATTACAAAAAGCAGAGAAAAAAAAAACCTGAAAAACTCATAAAAAACTTAAAGAGAAAAAAAAAGACGGAAGAAAAAAAAAACAAAAATAAAAAATCTAGCAAAAATATTTCCTTATCGTCACAACGCGCGCATACATGTCACATTTCTGAATAGAATGAATAGGATTTATTTTTTTTTTCTTCATATAAATTCGTGCGCATTTAAATGTATATTTTATTGAAATCCATTCGAATTAATGGTTAATATATAGAAAAGTTGAAAGACCGTGTTGCGCTGAATGAATAATGTTTTGACCTTTGTAAGCAACGACAGAGTAATACAGCCACTTGAAAAGTAGTGAATTGCGTTATAGTCATTTTGCGTTGTGCCATAGCAAGAATGATGAGTGGCCATTGAATGGGAGTTATTTTCCTTTATGAACATGTGTCTCTCAGTGTATTTATACGTTTTTTAAAACCAAAAACAAAAACAAAACAAACAAAAAAAATATTTTGCTCGTGAGAAGTGGAGAGTTTTTTTTTTTCTCTCTCTCTCTCTGTTGGCAATTGATGATGTGGCTCATTGACGGTTGTCTTCCTTAAAACGGCAATTTCTGATTACCCCCGACAATACGGTTTTAATTAATTAGACAAGTTTTATGTAATTCCATTTTATGAAATGCGCGCACATCGTTGATTTGATTGTTGAATGGTTTTGCTTGTGTGTGGCGGCAATAATTCATAACGGTTGATTATTTTATATTCATATGGCTACCGTGCAATTTGACAAGCAAAATAAAAAAAAAAAAAAAGAAGAAGAAGAAGAAGAGAGAAATCAGACAGCAGAGAGAAGAAATTGCATGAAATAATAAAATACACATTATTGCATTTACATGTTTGGATGGATGCGTTTGTGGCAACAATCAAACGATGCTTAATTTCCACACACACTCCCATTCAATTGCATTTTAAGTGTTTGCTCGTAAACGACATAACGAATGACTTATATTGAAATAAAGCTGATATTTCTTCTTCTGTGTTTTTTTTTTTTTTTTTTTTTTTTCAATTCAGCAAAAGGCGCGCACACAATATTTTTCTACATGCATTTTTTCCACATTTCTCTCTCTCTCTCGCTCTCTATTTGTGTTTTCGTTCCTTATTCAGTATTTTATTTGAGAGAGTGCGTTATTGTGAGCATCGTGTAACACATCAAATAAAAATATCTTCGTCGTGTAACGTTA